>WNGS01056096.1:40660-58503 GCA_020271785.1 Procambarus virginalis
AAAGAAGGCCAAACGGGAAGGCTATGTAGCACCATCAAATGTGCGGAATAATCAGAGGGCGCTAAATATCACCAAGGATGCCAATACGAGAACAAAACGCATAAGGCGAACGATATCAAAAGTATCCGAGTCACCAAGAATTCTATCGAGGGACAGGTGACCGCGAGGGGCGGTCGGAAGCAAGACACCGCTCGTCCGGAAGTCAGGACATTCAAGAAGGACATGCACGACCGTAAGAGGGACAATGCAATTAGGACAATAAGGAGCAGGGCGGCGCTCCATCAAGTGACCATGGGTTAAGCGAGTATGGCCAATACGCAACCTCGCCAGAGCAGTTTCCCATCGCCGGGTACGGTGGTAGGAGGACGGCCACGGAAACACAACATTTAAGAGTACGGAGTTTGTTACCAGTAACAGACGACCAAGAAGCCTGCCAACGGGTAAGGATGGAGGAATGGATAACCGGGTAAAAGTCGGAATATGGAATACCTTTACGAGAGATGGGACAAGAGCGGACAGCTTCCTTGGCGGCAGCATCCGCACGCTCATTTAAAGACACACCAATATGGCTGGGAACCCAACAAAACTCAACCGACTTAAATTACTGTGAACAAGAAACAGCCAATGCTGGATCTCGACAACTACTGGATGAACCGGATTAAAGGACCGAGAGCCATGAGGGCACTACGAGAGTCAACAAAACCACAAAGGAAGACTGACAACGAGAAAGCAGGAGACGAAGAGCATAGAGAATAGCATAAAGCTCCGCTGTAAAGATGCTAGTCTCCGGAGGTAAGCGACACATATAAGTGCGATCAGGAAAAACAACAGAGTAGCCAACACCGTCCGCAGACTTAGACCCATCGGTGAAGACAGAAACGGAGCGGGAGTGAGAAGAAAAGTGCTCAAGGAAAAGGCGTTTAGAACCGTAGGAGGGGTAAAAGCTTTAGTGACGCGGGTCAAGGATGTACAAACTGCGGAAGGGGGACTCTCCACGGGGGCAAAGAAGGAACAACACGAGGAGAACATTAGAAACACGAACGGAAAGAGAATCCTGTAAGCGAGATAACCGGACAGAAAGAGGGAGGTGGTGAAGAGGAACAGGAACCGCAGGAGGGGTAAAAGTTAAAGCACGACAGAGGCGAGAGGAAGGATGTGTAAGGACCGCGCAAGATAGCGAAGACAGTAGCGATCACGGCGGTCCTGGAGAGACAGGAAGCCAGTGTCAACATACAAGCTAAGGACGGGAGTCGAACGAAAGGCACCAGAACTGAGGCGCAGCCCAGTATGGTGCAAAGCATCAAGACGGCGAAGAGCAGAAGGAGAAGCAGAAGAGTAAGCAGGGCAACCATAATCGAGCTTAGACAGGACGAGAGAGGAATGCAAAGCAAGGAGAGTGCGCCTATCCGCTCCCCAAGAAGTATGGGACAATACTCGAAGGAGGGTAAGGGCCTTAGAGCACTCAACACGGAGGTAAGAGATATGGGAGACCAAGACAAACGAGTGTCAAGGAATAACCCCAAAAGCTTCGCAATCTTTGTACTCAAGGGGATGACCATAAAGTGACAAAGAGGGACGAAGAACGACCCGTTTCCGAGTAAAAGACATGGCACAAGTCTTAGAAGTAGAGAACTTGAAGCCATGATCGGTGGCCCAAGACGACACGGCATCAATCGCAAGTTGAAGCCGGCGCTGAAGGAGAGGCGAATCATCACCTGACAGCAAAGGGTAAGATCATCGACATAGAGAGCGGAGAAGACACCTGAAGGAAGAGAGGAAAGAAGACCATTGAGGGCAACCAGAAAAGAGTAGTGCTCAGAACACTACCCTGGGGCACACCTTCGTATTGCTGAAAAGAGGCAGAGAGAGCGGTACCAAGGCGCACCCGAAAGGAACGACGAGAGAGGAAGCTGCGGAGAAAGAGAGGGAGATGACCACGAAGGCCAAAAGAATGAAGCTGGATAGAATATGATATCGCCAAGTGGTGTCGTAAGCCTTTCCAGGTCAAAAAGGACGGCAACAACGGAGGTTCGCAGCAAAAGCAGTACGAATATAGACCTCCAAGTTCACCAGACATCTGTCGTGCTGCGGCACTTGCGGAAACCAAATTGAGAAGGGGAGAGGAGGTGATGGTGTTCCAGGAACCACATCAGACGAACGTTAACCATACGTTCAAAGAGTTTGCAGACACAACTTGTGAGGGCAATAGGGCGAAAGTCCTTAGGGGAAGTTCCAGAGACCCTGGTTTGCGAACAGGGAGGACAACGGCATCGAGCCAGTCCTCAGGGACTGACGACGACTCCCAGATCCGATTATACAGACTCAGTAAAATACTGAGACGTGCACGGAGGGAGATGGCGAAGCATCTCATAATGAATACCATCGGAGCCCGCCGCCGTAGAACCGCAGAGGGCCAGGGCAGAACGAAGTTCAGAGAGAGAGAAGGGATCATTATAGGAAAGTCGAAGACGAGTGCAGAAATCTAAAGGACGAGACTCAAGGACAGGTTTACGAAGAAGGAAAGATTGGGGAAGATGAAGACCAGAGCTAACAGAAGAAAAGTGGAACCCAGTTCGGTAGCGACCTGCAACGGGTCCGCCACAAGAGTACCACGGAGGTGAAGGACCGGGGAAACATCGGGAACGAACTTACCCGCTATCTTGCGGATACGCTTCCAGATCTGTGGCAGGGGAGTTTCGACGTAATTGTGGAGACATAAGAAGCCCAACATTCACGTTTAGCCGTACGGATGGCCCTACGGGCCACCGCACTCGCTTTCCGAAAGAAAAGAAAGAATCGGTCGTCTGCCGACGGCGGTGCCTCTTCCAGGCTGCACGCTTACAGCGGACAGCCCGAGCACAGTCCGCATTCCACCAGGGAACGCACTTCCGTGGACCCGAGAGGAAGAGCGAGGAATAGAGCGGAGGGCAGCGTCGATGACAGTGTCATGAAAAAGGAGGAGAGCGCGAGGGAGAGGCAGAAGGGAGAGGTCAGAGAGACAGCACTGAGGGTAAATAGGTTCCAGTCCGCTTTAGCAAACTGCCACCTAGGGAAAGAGAGGGAAGGGCGAAAAGAGAAAAAGGAAACAAGGATGGGGAAATGATCACTGCCATGGAGGTCATCAAGAACCTGCCACGTGAAATCTAAGTAAAGAGAAGAAGAGCAGAGAGAAAGATCAAGACAGGAAGGGTGCGAGTCCGAGAGTCCAAATGAGTGGGCTCACCAGAATTCAGAAGAGACAGGGAAGAAGAGAGGAGAAACGGCTCAAGAAGGCGACCCCGGGTATTCGTCAGAACATCACCCCAAAGAGAATGACGACAATTGAAGACCCAGCAGGAGCACAGGCTCCGGCAAGGAGTCCAAGAGGTGTTTCAAATCAGGAAGAGAAAGCGGGACACTCGGGGGAGATAAATGGAACAAACTGTGTACCATTTCCCCACAAAGATACGAGCAGCAGAACAATGGAGAGGCAAAGGAAAAAGTAAAGGAACAAAGGGAACATCAGCGCGAATCAAGAGAGCAGAGAATTAGGAGCCCCAGCAACGGCTGGGGGGGGAGAGAAAGATAGCCACGAAAACGACCAGGACGAGCACCAAGCATCGGCTCCTGGAGACAGACACAAGGGGCGAAAACCGAAATCAGAAGTTGGAGTTCGAGGAAATTGGCGTAATAACCTCGAACGTTCCATTGAAGAATAGACATCGACGAGAAGAGAAAGGACAACAACAGAAAACAAGGAAGAAACAAAGGCGAAAGAGCAACACAGCACGTTAAAGAATATCAGGGTCGGGATCAGGGTCAGCAAAGTCAGGGTTAGGGGGCATGGGTAAACTGAGCAAAGACGGAGGGAAGGAAGCGGGAGAACAGACCAGAGGTGGGCGGGCGGGGTCGGAGGAGGAAGAGGAGGAGACAACGGAGAGGAGCAGTCAAGGACAGCAGCAGGAAGAGGGGGAGTAGAAAGAGGGGAGCGCACCTCAGCAAGGGCAGCAACCGAAAGGGAAGCAGGGGCCAAAGAAACCTCAATAGCAGGAAACAGGGGGGCGCAACCACTGAAATGGGAGGGGAAGGAGCAATAGAGCCAGTAGGGGGCTCGAGGAAGAAAGCGAAGCCTTCTTACCCGCGGGGAGGAGGAAGGAGAGGAGCCAGGCTTACGCTTCTGACTTAAAGAGACCGGTGTCCCAGCAACTACGTACCGGGCAACGGATTCCAGTGTCTCACAGGAGAAGCTGAACGAGAGCACACACGACGGCCGTTAGGAGAGCGATGGACATCGCCTGCACCGACAGGCGGCGGGGAGAGTCAATAGATGGAGGAGGAGGATGGGAAGGAGGATCGGAGGGAGACGAGGAAGAAGACACAGGAGACATGACAGACGGGTAGAAAGAAGGGGAACCCCAGACAGAGGACCAGGAGGGGGACCCTTCGGGACAGAACTCAAAGGAACAGAGGAGGGAGCAGGGGCGTATCAGGGTCCAAGGTCTGGAAACGGTTGTGAGTCTGAAGAAGGTGGGAAGGACAAGGAGAGGAAGAGCGCAACACGCGAGCATAAGAGACATTAGCATAAGACGGGAGCCGGCGAACCAGGCGCCTCGACTCAGTAAAAGATAAACGCTCCCGGTGCTTCAAGTTGAGGACGGCTGCCTCAAGCTTGTAATAGATACAGGCACGGGAGAAGGTAGGATGAGCCTCACCGCAGTTGAGGTAGCGAGCTTGGGGAGAAGTGCAATCCGACTTAGAGTGACCTTCACCCCCACACAATGGACAGAGAGAGACAGTCCCAGAGCAGCGGAGGGCACCATGCCCAAACCTCCAGCACTTGTTACAAAGTCGAGGAGAAGGAATATACTCCTGGACAGAGCACCTGGCACCAGCGAGAATGACAGAGGATGGAAGGGTCCTACCATCAAAGGTGACCTTCACAACTCGAAGAGGTTGACGGCGACGACCACGAGGGGGACGAGTAAACGAGTCAACCTGGAGGACAGAATGGCCTTGGGCATCAAGGATATGCCGGATGTCATCGTCGCAGTCCTGCAGATTCCGAACACCAGTTGCAACATGGGGCGGGAGGAGAATAGTGCCAACACTGGCATTCAACCGAGTGTTCTTATAGACCCGAACAGGGATCTCACCAAGGCAGGATAAGGCAGCCAAGCGGGAAGCTGCATCCTGAGAAGGAGCAGCAACGACACGTGTACCGAGACGAGTGGGGTTGAAGGTGACAGACGCATCCACGGAATCAACGAGATGCCGATGGAGGGAGAAATCGTCAGGAGGCGCGGAATCAAGAGGGAGGAGATCAAAGTATTTGGCCCATGAAGCCGGACCAAACAAGGTCTGATACGCATCAGTACAGGAAGGAAACGAGCGAGTGCGGCCGTGGCGCTGACGGCGTTGAGAACCCCCTAAGAGAGAGGGGACAAAAGGCGCAGTAGTCACAATGAGAGACTTAGCCGCACCAGGGGACGAAGTGGTCAACACTGGGGGCTGGAGGCTCGACCCAACCACAGAGGAGGGAGGGAGCTGGGGGAAGAAGTCAGGATGGCCAAAGGAGGAGCATGGTCGGGGCCCAACGCATCGGGAGCTACAGAGCCTGGTCTTCCAATACAGGCCGACTCGGGGGCTTGGTCGCCCACCCCACGAGCCTGAGAGGGTACAACTGAAACATTCATTGCCATAGAGACGAAAAGAGACATTCATCCACGAATGTGTCCCCTTACCCACCATGGAGCCACAATTAGAGGCAGGACACCCAACAGGAAGCTATCGCCGATCATGCCGGGGCCCCCTAGGGGTGCGTCGTGAGTATACGCCTCACAAACGCCACCTTAAGAACCGTCAGTCCGTCGAGATCAGGTTCAGCGACGAAAGGGGGATTGACAATAAAAGGTTCCCCTCGCTCGAGACGTTGGGTACTACAGTTCTACGGGTGCAAGAGTATGCCTTCCCAAGCACCCGGCGTCAAAATAGAAGAAGTCCAAAGGAATAATCCAAAACAAGCAAAAGGTCGGCAGGAAAACAACAAGCAGATAGGAGATGAGGGGGGAGAAAAACGAAACATAAAGGAAAGGAAACGCGATCCGGCACAATTAGAGAAGACAGCAGCAGGAGTGCAAGGCCAGAAAAGGACAGAGGACTGTCCCACGGAGCATCACACTCCGGTAGCCGTCTACGAAGCCCCCTCAGGACGCAAACGGGCCGGATGGCGAGGGGGAATGCTCCTTCAAGTCTTTACATTGATGATTCACAACATGGTCCTATAAAGCTGTATATTGATGATCCACTACATAGTTCTACAAAGCTGTACATTGATGATTCACAACATGGTCCTACACCGCCGTATATTGATGATCCAAACCATGGTCCTATTAAGCTGTACATTATTGATTTACAACATGGTCCTAAAAAGCTATACAATAATGATTACCAACACGGTCCTACAAAGCTATAAATTAATGATTCACAACATGGTCCTACAAAGATATACATTATTGATTCACAACTGGGTACAACAAAGTTATTCATTAATGACTCAAAACTTGATACTACAAAGCTATACATTAATGATTCACAACATGGTCCTACAAAGATATTCAATAATGATTCACAACATGGTCCTTCAAAGATATTCATTAATGATTCACAACATGATCCAACAAAGCTATACGTGAATGATTCACAGCATGGTCCTACAGAGCTATACATTTATGATTACCAACATATTCCTACAAACTTATTCATTGATGTTTCACAACATGGTACTTCAAAGCTTTTCATTAAAGATTCACAACATGGTCCTACAAAGATATACATTTATGATTCACAACATGGTACAACAAAGCTATACATTGATGATTCACAACATGGTCCTATAAAGATATACATTGATGATTCACAACATGTTCATACAAAGCTATACATTAATAATTCACAACATGGTCCTACAAAGATATACATTAGTTATTCACTAAATGGTCCTGTAAAGCTATACATTAATGAATCACAACATGGTCCTGCAAAGCTATACCATGATGATTCATACCATACATATATATGTATACACCATACATATATATACATTAATGATCCAGTTATTCGCCCTACAAAACTATACATTAATGATTCACATCCTGGTCCTACAAAGCTATCATTAATGATTCACAGCTTCATCCTACAAAGATATACATTAATGATTCACAACATGGTCCTACAAAACTATACATTGATGATTAACAACATGGCCCTACAAAGCTATTCATTAATAATTCACAACATGATCCTACAAAGCTATACATTGATGATTCACAACATGCTCCTTCAAAACTATAAGTTGATGTTTCACAACATGGTCCTACACACCTGTACATTGATGACCCAAACCATGGTCCTATTAAGCAGTACATTATTGATTAACAACATGGTCCTACAAAGCTATACAATAATGATTAACAACATGGTCCTATAAAGCTATACAATGATGATTCACAACATGGTCCTAAAAAGCTATACTCTAAAGATTCACAACATGGTCCTACAAATCTATACAATATTGATTCACAACATGGTCCCACAAAGCTATACATTAATGATTCACAACATGGTCCTACAAAGATATTCATTAATGATTCACAACTTGATCCTACAAAGCTATACGTGAATGATTCAAAACATGCTCCTACAAATCTATTCATTAATGATTCACAGCATGGTCCTACTAACCTATACATTTATGATTCCCAACATGGTCCTACAAAGATATTCATTAATGATTCACAACCTGATCCTACAAAGTTATACATTAATGATTGACAACATGGTCCTAAAAAGGTACTCATTGATGATTCACAACATGGTTCTACAAAGCTGTTCATTAATGATACACAACATGGTCCTACAAAGCTATACATTGATGATTCACAACATGGTCCTACAAAGCTGTACATTGATGATTCCCAACATGGTCAAAAAGAGTATACATTGAAAATTCACTTCATGGTCCTGCAAAGATATACATTAATGATTCACTAAATGGTCCTGTAAAGTTGTACATGAATGATTCACAACATGGTCCTACAAAGCTATACAATGAGGAGTCACACCATGGTCCTACATATATATATACATTAATGATCCAATGATTCGTCCTACGAAACTATATCTTAATGATTCACATCTTGGTCTTTCAAAGCTATACATTAATGATTCACAGCTTCATCCTACAAAAATAAGCATTAATGATTCACAACATGGTCCACCAAAACTATAAATTGATGATTAACAACATGGCCCTACAAAGCAATTCAATAATGATTCACAACATGGTTCTACAAAAGTATACATTGATGATTCACAACATGGTCATACAAAACTATACATTGATGATTAACAACATTGTCCTACAAAGCTATACATTTATGATTCACACCATGGTCTTACAAATATATATGTTAATGATTCACAGCTTAGTTCTACAAAGAAATACATTAATGATTCACCGCTTCATCCTACGAAAATATACAAAAATGATTCACAACATGGTTGTACAAAGATATTCAATATTGATTCAAAACATGATCCAACAAAGTTATACATTAATGATTGAAAACATGGTCCTTCAAAGCTATTAATTAATGATTCACAACATGGTCCTACAAAGCTATACATTAACGATTAACAACATGGTCCTACAAAGCGATACATTGATGATTCACAACTTGTTCATACAAAGCTATTCATTAATGATTCACAACATAGTCCTACAAAGCTATTCATTGGTGATTCACAACATTGTCCTACGAAGCTCTATATTGATGATCCACAACATGGTCCTACACAGCTATGCATTAATGATTCACACTGTGATCCTACAATCATATACATTAATGATTTACATCATTGTCCTTCAAATATATACATTAATGATTCACAGCTTGGTCCTACAAAGTTATACATTAATGATTCACAACATGGTCCTACAAGGCTATTCATTAATGATTCTCAACATGGTCCTACAAAGATACTCATTAATAATTCACAACATGATCCTACAAAGCTATACATTAATGATTCTTAACTTGGTACTACAAAGCAATTCATTAATGATTCACAGCATGGTCCTACAAAGCTTTTTATTAATGAGTCACAACTTGATCCTACAAAGCTATACATTAATGATTCACTAAATGGTCCTGTAAAGCTCAACATTAATGATTCATAACATGTTCGTACAAAGCTATACAATGATGATTCGCTCCATGGTCCTAAATATATATACATTAATGATTCAATGATTCGTCCTACAAAACAATACATTAATGATTCAGAACATAATTCTACAAAGCTATATATTAAAGATTCACACCATGGTTCTACAAAAATTTACACTAATGATTCACACCATGATCCTGCAAATATATACATTAATGATTCACAGCTTGGTAAAACAAAGCTATATATTAATGAATCACAGCTTGATCCTACAAAGATATGCATTAGTGATTCACAACATGGTCCTACAAAGCTATTCCTTAATTATTCACAACATGATCCTACAAAGCTATACATTGATGATTCACAACGTGGTTCTAGAAAACTATACACTGATGATTAACAACATGATCCAACAAAGCTATACATTGATGATTCACAACATGATCCTACAAAGATGTACATTTATTATTCACAACATGGTCCTATAATGCTATACATCGATGATTCACAATGTGGTCCTACAAAACTATACATTGATGATTAACAACATGGTCCTACAAAGCTATACATTAATGATTCACAACATAGTCCTACAAAGGACTACATTAATGATTCACAACATGGTCCAACAAAGCTATACATAAATGATTAACAACATGCTCATGCAAAGCTGAACATTGATAATTCACAACATGGTCCTACAAAGCTGTACATTGATGATTCACAACATGGTTCTACAAAGCTGTACATTGATGATTCACAACATGGTCCTAAAAAGATATACGTTGACGATTCACAACATGGTCCTACAAAGAAATACGCTGATGATTCACTACATGGTCCAACAAAGCTATCCATTGATGCTTAACAACATGGTCCTACAAAGCTATATATTGACAATTCACAACATGTTCCTACAAAGACATACATTGACGATTCACAACATGGTCCTAGAAAGCTACACATTAATGATTCAAAAAAGGTCCTACAAAGCTAGGCATTGATGATTCACAACATGCACCTACAAAGCTACACAATGATGATTCACAACATGATCCTACAAAGCTACACATTGATGATTCACAATATAGTCCTACAGAGCTATACATTGATGATTCACAACATGGTCCAGCAAAACTATATATTAGCGAATAACAACATGGTCCTACATAACTATACATTAATGATTCACAACATGGTCCTACATAGCTATACATTAATGATTGACAACATGGTCCAACAAAGCTATTCATTAATGATTCACAACATGGTCCTTCAATGATGTACAATAATGATTCACAACATGGTCCTTCAAAGCGATACATTGATGATTCACAACATGGTCCTACAAAAGCTATACATTGATGATCCACAACATCGTCCAACTATATTATACATTAATGATTCACACAATGATCCTAAATTGATATAAATTATTGATTTACACCTTGGTCCTACAAAGCTACACATGAATGATTCACAACATGGTCCTACAAAGATATTCATTACTGATTCACAACATGATCCTACAAAGCTGTACATGAATGATTCACAACATGCTCCAACAAAGCTATACATTAATGATTCACAACATGGTCCTACAATGATGTACAATAATGATTCACAACGTGGTCCTTCAAAACTATAAATTAAAGATAGACAACATGGTCCTACAAAGCTATACATTGGTTATTCACAACATGGTCCTACAAAGATATACATTGATGATCCACAACATCCTCCAACTAAGCTATACAATAATGATTCACACAATGATCCTAAATTCATATAAATTATTGATTTACACCTTGGTCCTACAAAGCTATACATTAATGATTCACAACATGGTCCTACAAAGATATTCATTAATGATTCACAACATGATCCTACAAAGCTGTACATGAATGATTCACAACATGCTCCTACAAAGCTATTCATTAATGATTCACAACATGATCCAACAAAGCTATACATTTATGATTCACAACATGGTCTTACAAAGCTATTTATTGATGATTTTCAACATGGTCCTATTAAGATATACGTTGATGATTCACAACACGGTCCTGCAAACCTATACATTGATGATTCACAACATAGACCTACAAAGCTAGACATTAGTGATTCACTAAATTGTCCTGTAAAGCTATATATTAATAATTAACAACATGATCCTACAAAGCTATACATTGATGATTCACAACTTGGTCCCACAAAGCTATTCATTAAAGATTTAGAACTTGGTCCTAGAAAGCCATATATTAATGATTCACAACATGATCCTACAAAAGCTGTTCGTTAATGATTCACAACATGGTCCTACAGTGCTCTACACTGATGATTCACAACATTGTCCCACAACCTATACAATGCTGATTCACAACAAGGTCTTACAAAGCTATTCATTGATGATTCACAACATTGTCCTACAAAGCTATACATTTATGATTCAAAACATGATCCTACAAATATATATGTTAATGATTCACAGCTTAGTTCTACAAAGAAATACATTATTGATTCACAGCTTTATCCTACAAAAATATACAAAAATGATTCACAACATGGTTGTACAAAGATATTCATTAATGATTCAAAACATGATCCAACAAAGCTATACATTAATGATTGAAAACATGGTCCTTCAAAGCTATTAATTAATGATTCACAACGTGGTCCTACAAAGCTATACATTAACGATTAACAACATGGTCCTACAAAGCTATACATTGATGATTCACAACATGTTCCTACAAAGCTATTCATTAATGATTCACAACATGGTCCTAAACATATATACATTAATGATTCAATGATTCGTCCTACAAAACAATACATTAATGATTCAGAACATAATTCTACAAAGCTATATATTAAAGATTCACACCATGGTCCTACAAAAATTTACACTAATGACACACACCATGGTCCTGCAAATATATACATTAATGATTCACAGCTTGGTAAAACAAAGCTATATATTAATGATTCACAACTTGATCCTACAATGGTATACATTAGTGATTCACAACATGGTCCTACAAAGCTATTCCTTAATTATTCACAACATGATCCTACAAAGTTATACATTGATGATTCACAACGTGTTTCTTCAAAACTATACACTGATGATTAACAACATGGTCCAACAAAAATATACATTGATGATTCACAACATGGTCCTACAAAGATGTACATTTATAATTCACAACATGGTCCTATAAAGCTATACATCGATGATTAACAACATGGTCCTACAAAGCTATACATTAATGATTCACAACATAGTCCTACAAAGCACGACATTAATGATTCACAACATGGTCCAACAAAGCTATTCATTAATGATTAACAACATGGTCATGCAAAGCTGAACATTGATAATTCACAACATGGTCCTACAAAGCTGTACATTAATGACTCACAACATGGTTCTACAAAGCTGTACATTGATGATTCACAACATGGTCCTACAAAGCTGTACATTGATGATTCACAACATGGTCCTAAAAAGATATTGTGACGGAAACGTGTTGGAAATGGTGGTCGGCAGTCTTCCAACTAGCAGGTGTCAGTGCTGGGCCACATATACTTAAATTAAAAAAAGAAAAGAAAAAAAGAGTGACTGCTTGTCTGATAATCTGTGGTAAGGCAAGAAACACGAAAACACAAAATATAACAAAATACTTTACTTTAATATAGAAAACACAAAATAAAATAAAGACGATACCTTGGCATATATATAATATAATGTAAAAGAAAAATATATAAAATTATAACAAAGTGAAAAGGGGGGAACTGGTTACGTTAACAAAATAAAATGGTGCTGGGAATATATGCGCTAGCTAAGAACCTCTTATTTGATCACACGAGGTGGGTCAAATTCAGGTGTTCACAGCAGGAGCACGAGATATATTCTGGCTGGCAGAAATGCAAGGGACTCCAACAATAACTGGCGATGATTGTGATTGGCGAGGAACGGGAGTGGTGTGTTGGTTGGCGGCCAATGAGAACGCTGGACGGCCGCAAGTCGCTAGTTAGGCAGTTGAAGGGTTCGGCGCGTCGGCCAGGTGTGCAGCAGGTGCTGGAGTGGGGGGGAAGGAGGGAGTTGAGGTGCGTGTGGCTGTCTTGATATATACGTTTAGCTACTACAAAACGTATCTTGCATATTGTTGAGAACGTGATGAAACAAGGAGATAGCAGGCTAAATCTCTGATAAGAGATTATCGTCACAATATACTTTGACTATTCACAACATGGTCCTACAAAGCAATACATTGATGATTCACAACATGGTCCTACAAAGCTATACAATAATGATTAACACCAAGGTCCTACAAAGCTATACATTGACGATTCACAAAATGGTCATAAAAGATATACATTGATGATTCGCAACATGGTCCTACAAAACTATACATTAATGACAAACAATATGGTCCGACAAAGCAATTTCAACAATTTCAACAAAGCAATTTCAACAATTTCAACAAAGCAAAAGCAAGGTCCAACAATTTCACATTAATTGATGATTAACAACATGGTCCTACAAAGCTATATATTGACGAGTCACAACATGTTCCTACAAAGACATACATTGATGATTCACAACATGGTCCTAGAAAGCTACACATTGATGATTCAAAAAAGGTCCAACAAAGCTAGACATTGATGATTCACAACATGCACCTACAAAGCTACACATTGATGATTCACAACATGATCCTACAAAGCTACACATTGAATATTCACAACATGATCTAGCAAAGCTAAACATAAAAGTTTCACAACATGGGCTTTCAAAGCTATAAATAATTGACTCACATCATGGTCTAACAAAGATATATTGATGATTCACAACATGGTCCTACAAAGCTATCCATTGATGATTCACAACATGGTCCTACAAAGCTATACATTGATGATTCACAACATGGTCCTACAAAGCGATACACGGATGAATCAGAACATGGTCCTACAGAGTTATCCATTGATGAATCACAACATGGTCCTACAAAGCTGTACATTGATGATTTACAACATGGTCCTACAAAGATATACATTGATGATTCACAACATGGTCCTACAAAGCGATGCACGGATGAATCAGAACATGTCCTATAAAGCAGTACATTTATGATTCACATGGTCTTACAAATCTGTACATTATTTCACATTATGGTCCAACAATGCTGTACGTTAATGATTCATAACATGGTCTACAAAGCTATACATTAATAATTCACAATATGGTCCTTCAAAGCTATTCAATAATGATTCACAACACGGTCCTAAAAAGCTGTACATTGATGATTCACACCGTTGTCCAACAAAGCTATACATTGATGATTCACAACATGGTCCCACAACCAATACAATGATGATTTACAACATGGTCTTACAAAGCTATACATTGATGATTCACAACATTGTCTTACAAAGATGAACAATGATAATTCACAACATTGTCCTACAAAGCTATACATTAATGATTCACAATATGGTTCTTCAAAGCTATTCATTAATGATTCACAACATGGTCCTACAAAGCTATACATTGATGATTCACACCATTGTCCAACAAAGCTATACATTGATGATTCACAACATGGTCCCACAGCCTATACAATGATGATTCACAACATGGTCTTACAAAGCTATACATTGATGATTCACAACATGGTCCCACAAAGATGAACAATGATAATTCATAACATGGTCCTACAAAGTTGTACATTGATGATTAACAACAAAGTCCAAAAAAGTTGGACATTGATTATTCACAACTTGTTCCTTCAAAGCTGTACATTGATGATTCAAAACATGGTAATACAAAGCTGTACTTTGATCATTCACAACAACGTCCTACAAAGCTATACATAGATGATTCACAATATAGTCCTACAGAGCTATACATTGATGATTCACAACATGGTCCAACAAAACTATATATTAGCGAATAACAACATGGTCCTACAAAACTATACATTATTAATTCACAACATGGTCCAACATAGCTATACATTAATGATTCACAACATGGTCCAACAAAGCTAATCATTAATGATTCACAACATGGTCCTTCAATGATGTACAATAATGATTCATAACATGGTCCTTCAAAGCTATAAATTGATGATAGACAACATGGTCCTACAAAGCTATACATTGATGATTCTCAACATGGTCCTACGAAGCTATACTTTGATGATCCACAACATCCTCCAACTAAGCTATACATTAATGATTCACACAATGATCCTAAATTGATATAAATTATTGATTTTACACCTTGGTCCAACAAAGCTATACATTAATGATTCACAACATGGTCCTACAAAGATATTCATTAATGATTCACAACATGATCCTACAAAGCTGTACATGAATGATTCACAACATGCTCCTACAAAGCTATTCATTAATGATTCACAACATGATCCAACAAAGCTATACATTTATGATTCACAACATGGTCCTACAAAGCTATTCATTGATGATTTTCAACATGGTCCTATAAAGATATACGTTGATGATTCACAACACAGTCCTACAAACCTATACATTGATGATTCACAACATAGACCTACAAAGCTAGACATTAGTGATTCACTAAATTGTCCTGTAAAGCTATATATTAATAATTAACAACATGGTCCTGCAAAGCTATACATTGATGATTCACAACTTGGTCCTACAAAGCTATTCATTAAAATTTAGAAATTGGTCCTACAAAGCTATACATTAATGATTCACAACATGGTCCTACAATGATGTACAATAATGATTCACAACATGGTCCTTCAAAGCTATAAATTGTTGATAGACAACATGGTCCTACAAAGCTATACATTGATGATTCTCAACATGGTCCTACAAAGCTATACATTGATGATCCACAACATCCTCCAACTAAGCTATACATTAATGATTCACACAATGATCCTAAATTGATATAAATTATTGATTTACACCTTGGTCCTACAAAGCTATACATTAATGATTCACAACATGGTCCAACAAAGATATTCATTAATGATTCACAACATGATCCTACAAAGCTGTACATGAATGATTCACAACATGCTCCTACAAAGCTATTCATTAATGATTCACAACATGATCCAACAAAGCTATACATTTATGATTCACAACATGGTCCTACAAAGCTATTCATTGATGATTTTCAACATGGTCCTATAAAGATATACGTTGATGATTAACAACACGGTCCTAGAAAACTATACATTGATGACTCACAACATAGACCTGCAAAGCTAGACATTAGTGATTCACTACATTGTCCTGTAAAGCTATATAATAATAAATAACAACATGGTCCTACAAAGCTATACATTGATAATTCACAACTTGGTCCTACAAAGCTATTCATTAAAGATTTAGAACTTTGTCCTAGAAAGCTATACTTTAATGATTCACAACATGGTCCTTCAAAAGCTATTCATTAATGATTCACAACATGGTCCTACAGTGCTCTACACTGATGATTCACAACATTGTCCCACAACCTATACAATGATGATTCACAACATGGTCTTACAAAGCTATACATTGATGATTCACAACATGGTCCTACAGAGCTATACATTTATGATTCAAAACATGGTCCTACAAATCTGTTCAGTGATGATTCACACAATGGTCCAACAAAGCTGTACATTGATGGTTCACAACATGGTCCTGCAAAGCTGTGCATTGATGATTCACAACATGGTCGTACAAAGCTGTACTTTTATGATTCACAATATGATCGTACAGAGCTATACATTGATGATTCACAGCATTGTGCTTCTAAGCTATACATTGATGATTCACAACATGGTTCATCAAAGATATACATTAATAATTAACGACATGGTCCTACAAAGCTATACATTAATGATTCACAGCATGGTCTTACAAAGCTATTCATTAACGATTCAGAACATGGTCCTAGAAAGCTATTCATTAATGATTAAAAACAACGTCCTTCAAAGCTATACATTGATTATTAACGACGTAGTCCTACAAAGCTATACATTGATGATTCACAAATGGTCCTTCAAAACTATGCATTAGTGAATAACAACATGGTCCTACGAAGCTATACATTATTGATTCACAGCATGGTCCTACAAATCTATACATTAATGATTCGCAACATGGTCCAACAAAGCTATTCATTAATGATTCACAAAATGGTCCTACAATGATGGGCAATAATGATTCACAACATGGTCCTACAAAGCAATACATTGATGATCCACTACATGGTCCTACAAAGCTATACATTGATGATTCACAACATGGTCCTAGAAATCTTTACATTGATGATTCACAACATTGTCCTAAAATCTGAACTTTGATGATCCACTACATGGTCCTACAAAGCTATACATTATTGATTCAGTACATGGTACCACAGAGCTATATATTAATGATTCACAAAACGGTCCTAAAAGCTATTCAGTAATGATTCACAACATGATCCTACAAAGTTGTACACTAATGATTCTCAAGATTTTCTACAAAACTATACACATATGTTTCACAACATGGTCCTACGAAGCTATACATTGATGATTCACAACATGGTCCTACGAAGCTGTACATTGATAATTCACAACATAGTT
>WNGS01056121.1:5000-10014 GCA_020271785.1 Procambarus virginalis
TTTAGTTTATCCACACACAACTTATGACTGAACAGCATTGGCTCTTATACCTGCATTTGGGTGAGGTGATGTAATACAATAGTAGGGGGAAAAACAAACTTTCAACAAACACAGAACACGGAACAATGGGTATAGTTTTGTAACTGCAGAGGGCCTATTGGCCCATATTTCTTGATGCTTCTATATTGGAGCGGAGTCTTGAAGTGGGTAGAATATAGTTGTGCATTAATTGGCTGTTGATTGCTGGTGTTGACTTCTTGATGTGTAGTGCATCGCAGATGTCAAGCCGCCTGCTGTCGCTGTATCTATCAATGATTTCTGTGTTGTTTGCTAAGATTTCTCTAGTGATGGTTTGGTTGTGGGAAGAGATAAATGTTCCTTAATGGAACCCTGTTACTTAAGGAACATATAATCTCTTCCCACAACCAAACCATCACCAGAGAACCTTAGCAAACAACACAGAAATCATTGATAGATACAGCGACAGCAGGCGGCTTGACATCTGCGAGGCACTACACATCAAGAAGTCAACACCAGCAATCAACAGCCAATTAACGCACAACTATATTCTACCCACTTCAAGACTCCGCTCCAATATAGAAGCATCAAGAAATATGGGCCAATAGGCCGTCTGCAGTTACAAATCTATTCTTCCTTTAGCTTATACCCATTGTTCCGTGTTCTGTGTTTTGTTGAAAGTTTGTTTTCACCTCATCTAAAAACCATTGTAGCATGTCACCTCACCCAAATGCAGGTATAAAAAAGAAAATCAAAGCTGTTTAAACTCTGTTCACTTCAAGTGTTGTGTGTGTGGAAACTAAAGTCTTTGAAAATGTAATAAGTTTTACGAAACGCGCTCAAGTGTCGCGTCAGACTAGAAATAAAAATGAATATTGGAGAATTGATTTTTCATTTACCATCAACAGTAAAAAGAAACATAAGGAAGATCGAAAAAATTCGTGTTAGAATTATTATTCTTACTTTTTCGGTCATATATATATATATATTATATATACATATATATATATATATATATATATATATATATATATATATATATTATATATATATATATATATATATATATATATATATCAACTATAGAACACTTTCCCACCAGGAGACTCGAACCCTAGCCAGCACAGAAGCCTTCCAGCCACCTGGCATGACAGGTAACGCCTTAACCCACTCCACCACGCTCAGACCCTTAAAAGAGATGGTAATTTTGGGGCATTTCAACACTCCAAAGATCACCACCTCCCAGAGCACAGAGCTAGTGAGGGATCAAATTTACGTTTTTTCATCAAGTCCCTGTTGAATATGGGAATACACTGTGTCCATGCTTAATGCCCAACTCGCCTAAAGACGCGAGAGTAGTTATTCAACTATAGAACACTTTCCCACCAGGAGACTCGAACCCAAGCCATATATTTATATATATAGATATATATATATATATTATATATATATATATATATATATATATATATATATATATATATATATTGTGACGATAATCTCTTCCCAGAGATTTAGCCTGCTCTTCCTTTCCTTCGTCACGTTCTCAAACAATATTCAAGATACGTTTTAAAGTGGCTTAAACGTATATATCAAGACAGCTACATGCACCTGCAACTCCTCCTCCCCCCACTCCTGCACACCTGGTCGCGCGCCGACCACTTCAACTGCTACAGTTCCAGCCAAACTACCTGTTACTGGTCATCCTGCATTCTTTGGCCGTTCGAGAACACACCACTTCAGTCCTAAGCCAACCACATTCCTCGCCAAGGCAATGTCAGGACCGCCCAGCAGTTCTCCAGCCAGAATATCTCGTGCACTCACGCTATGAACACCTAGTTGACTCACCTCGTGTGATCAAATAGAGGCTTATAGCTAGCGCATATATTCCCAGCACTATTATTATTTTACTTATTATTGTATGTCATTTCCCCCCTTTAACGTAATTCATTTGTATGTTCAGTTATTTTTCCACTTGTTGTCTTGCACCCTTAAGCCAAGGTATTGCCTTTATTTCAATTGTTTTTTAGTGTTATTAAATATCATTGTTTATTAGTGTTTCATGTCTCTTCCCTTACCTTACCACAGATTATCAAACAAGCAGTCATTTTTTTCATTTTTTTTACCTTTTTTTTATTTTATGTGTGACCTGGCATTAACATCTGCCAGTGGAAGACTGCCGAACACCATACTCCACTACTTTACCGTCACATATAATTGGGGGCCTGTCCGGGAGCTGCACTCAGGTATGGTAATTGTGGTAAGCGTACTTGGCTTTCATTCCCTTGCTTTCAATATTTACATTAATCACGTTTAGTATTTATATGGTGCTGTGTTTATTGTGCCTTACGGGAGTAGCATATGGTGAGTGTGAGACAACTTTCGATTACGGTGACTGCAGGCCTCAGTCACTCTTAATTGGTTCGTCTCCCCCTTCCATGTTATTACCCGTGTTTAACATCTTTTGTCCCTCAGATATTTCTCACATTTTTGACAGATTATCACATAGGTACCCTGGTACTGTGGTCTGTCTCCGGGTCAATAGCACCTAATTTCTGCAATCCGACTCTAGGTGGATAAAGAGGGCCAAATTTCCTCTCGCACGGACTTTAATTGGCGAGTTGGGACCTCGCCCGATAGTTCTTGTCACCAGTTGACACTCGCACCCATACTCGTTGGTCAGAATAGATGGTCCTTACTCAAGGTAGGGAATTAGCTTTCTTTCTTTGAGCACGAAAGTCGATAATTCTAAGTACCATATTCAATTTCAGTGGGTACTTGCTTATGTTCTATAGTGACTCGGCAAGGTATGACTACATTTTTGTACTACCTCATTTACTTTGGAACCATTTAGTGTTCCACTTGTTTTTCGAAATCAGTTTCAACTAATTAGTAGGATTTTCTTGCCTTTATCCTCCCACAGTGAGTACCAGGTACAAGATTTCCTGCGACCTTATTCATTTACCATCTTGAATTACTTTAATTATTAATATTCCAAGGATAGGTATCAGTTGCCACGTTTCCTGTTTCTGACATTCACCATATTCTCACAGTATATTCGTGTCTCTTCATTTATTTGCCATTTTTCACCATGTTCCGTATCCAAGCTTTTAAGGCAGATCCAGAAAGTGAAATAGGGAACTACGACATGCTAAGAGGGTCGAATTGATAACTCTTGCACATGAGTATCACTTGGAAGTTCCCCCTGGAGCCAACAAATATGCCATACATATAAATTTTGGATCACCTTGCGGATGAAGGTATTATTATTCTGATACTCACGAACAATATACCATTTCAGATAAGCAAGATTTGACGGCAATGAAACTCAAAATCGAGCTCGAAAAAATCGAGTGGGAGCAACAACAGGAAGCGCTGCAATCAGAGAGCGTGAAGCTGCCCTCAGAAGAGAAGAACAGAAAGAGAAATCCCCTCAAAGAGCGAGAGGCCGCACTGAAGAAAGAAGAAAGTGAACGTGAGTTGTCCGTATTCAAAGAGCGTGAAAAAGTACAACTTGAAGTAAGACAACGACAACTCGAAATGCAGCGTGAACACGACAAACGGCAGGCCGAAACAGCTCTAGAATGTCGTAACAGAGAACTCGCGATGGACGCTACACACCGAGCTCAACTCCAACAAGCTGCAGCTAGTCTTCCTCAAAGTTTCAATGTCTCCCATGCAAGTAAGTTAATGCCCCCGTTGATAGAAACGGAGGTTGATGTTTTCTTCACTACTTTTGAGACCCTTGCTAATCAACTTAGTTGGCCTGACTGTAACACGGACGGGGTTCTCTTTCCTCTACCCCCCTTTGTCTCTCTTTACCCGTGTTCTTTACTTTAGTTCCTTAGTTCTTAACCGGGACCCCAAGACTTTTACTCGAGCAGACTCCACGCCACGTGGTCTCAAGACGATTTACCGACTTGAGATTCTACAACCCGTATGACGTGAAAATAGACTTCTAGCAAGTTCTAGGTCTCCTTTCCGCCGCCACCACCAGACCAGTAACCAAATGAGCAATGGTCGAGGTCTGGATCGACCACGCTAAACAATAACCTTGGGGCTTGATCCCCACTAGTAAACCAAAACTCTTGGATCTTATGTGTGGAGTAACTAAAATCAACAGGGATGATAATCCTGATTGGATGGAATGATATACTCAGATTCGAGGAGCATAGGCGTCCACCTCAACTCGCCAGTGGGGACCCCGTGACAAGGACCATTAATACAAAAGAAAATGGAAATAATAAAAATACACATTAAGCTAATTAATTTATTCTAAAATTAAGCACAAATCTAAATAATTGTTCACCTCCCTAACTGAATATTAACGGCAATGAGTGACCTATCCCTAAGAAACTCAAGCAACTTTACCTTCTATAGACAGCTAGATGTTTGTGTTGCTTGGGAAGAGGGAGAGGATGACCTCTCCCAGTTGCGCTGAAACCACACTGCTCGTCCTCTCTGTTCTTACCCAGAGGCCTAGATCTGTATTCTTCCCTAGTATTATAGATTACTTGTCCAGGCTTAAGTTATAACAATTAACCTCGTGTTGTATGAATGTTCCAGCTTGATTGATTATTGTACTGAATGTTTAAATTACACAAACATCTAAGGAAGAGCTATTCCCAATTACAACATAGCTATTGACCTTTGAGAAATAGAGGACATGGAACCTCGTGACCTTGAACCCCAGGTCATCTCCGCAATCAAATAGTAGTCCTTGCTTTGTGACGTCACTGATGGTGACTATAAACTCCTTCGAATATGAGAATATTCTTGATATTATACAGTAATACTATACAGTACAATTTGAATGCAAAATGACTGAAGGTTAATTTCTCTAAGTAAGTGAATACTGTAGAATGATTCATCATGAAGCTTGGGAACAAAGGTTGTTATTTCCACCGCTAAGTCCCGGGGGATGCTCCCACGCGGGTCCAGCTTCCCATTCTCCCTTGTGTAGATAACCATTCTGGATAATTTTTACAACAAGCCT
>WNGS01056128.1:0-19183 GCA_020271785.1 Procambarus virginalis
TTTTTATTTATTTTTCCAATGTAAATTTGATAGAAATGCGACTGAGTTACGATAGTGTCGGAAATTTTTTTTCTTTTTGAACATAATGCCATGGGTCCAAAGAAAATCAGTGGTAAGGTTCAACGTTCAGTATAAATGCATTTTAAGTTTTTTTTTAAGGTGTGGAACGGATTAATTCAATTCCCCTTATTTATTATGAAAAAATCGCTTCGACTTACGGGCTGTCTCTTGGAACAGATTACCATCATAACATCGAGGCCCACACTGTATTCCATATCCTATATATATGATATATATAATATATATATATATATATATATATATATACTATATATATATATATATCTATATATATATATATATAATATATAATATATTATATATCTATCAACATATATCATATACACTATATTTTAAAAACTAATCTTTTAATTTGCAAATAAACAATATATATATTGACTTACATCAGATGTACTAAAATCCATGTGATATGGATGATTGACAATTCTCCTGCTTCATCTCCACAACGATGTATTATTTTCACATTCAGCCATCTACAAATTCAAACTGATTAGGGACATTTCTGCAGCACATTATCAGTGTCTAAGAAAATAAGCAGTCACTAATTTTATAAAGTAGTATTAAAAACAATGTTAACCTTAATTCTAATATGTTATGATGGTGAACAATACTTTTACTAAAGTTAAAAGTTTGCAATGTAAGCAAAGTATTCCTACAGCTTGCACAAGATTCAAAAACATAATCACAAGAAACTTACTAGTCATAAATCATGTAGTATTGACAGGAAGATATAAGTACCTTCTGTTTTCTTGATTAACATTCCTCTTGTTGATGTGTTAATGCTAGATACTTTTTTAAAAAGTCCTTACGTGATTAACATTGAACATTAACATTATAAATCATGGTATTTTCAGCCTCCTTTATTCTTTTTGTAATTTGGACAATTGGATTTTTACTTGATCTGACCATCTTTTTCAGCTGATGCAAATAATTTTCAAATGGAAAAGCTGAACAACTGTCAAGAGTACCATGTTCCTCAGCATCTGCTGTTAGGTGAATCAAACTGTGAACATTGTAGACTAGAAAATCTTTCCCATACAGATCACCACACCTTGATACAAAATTCAGCAAAAGGTCATGAGCATATTTGCCGTATTTTAAAGACATACATGTGGGTGAAACCAGAAAACTTATACCAACACTGAGAGTAAGGAAATGATCATACATCTCTTGGGGTAGAATACCTTTCAATACAAGCTTGCCTGTGTAGAGAAGAAACTGTCTGTATTCAGTTGCCTTCCATCTGTCAATTTCTTCCAAACCTCGTGGTTTACGTGCAAAAATATGGGCACAAAATCTTTTATGCTCACCAATCTAGCACTAATTTCAGAAATCTGGCGGCTACATAATTTAAATGTGTTTTTCCGTATCCAGGTGACAAGAAGTCGCTTCATAACACCAAGGCACACCTGGTGCATATAGTCAATGGGAAACGCTGCAATTAAGTCTATGTTCAAGTCACAGAATGGTGATTTACCATGATGATGTTGCGAGTTAGATTGATTACGGAAGCGTGTGTCTGTTCTAATGGTTAAATTTGTTACTTCTGGATATGTCATTTTCCCCATCCAAGTACCTTTCTGTTCACATTTGTCACAGCCATAATAACCTGAAAACAGTTTTATGGTCTTCACCATAGCCTTAGCAGGTGCATCACAAATTACACATTGTAATTTTATGTTGATAATTCTGTTACCATACTGAATCCCATGCAACAAAAGGTCATCCATATCAGATATAAAATCATATAAGAAATTTAAATCACTTGGCTTAGAACGTCCATACAAGAGGACTACTGGAAAGACTTTCAAAGGTTTAATATTCATTACTGCACAGAGAACTGGCCACAAAGCATCATTTTTGCTTCTAAATATAGGAAGGCCATCAATGTTACATGACAATAATAATTGTCTTAGTCCTTTTACAGTTGCTTTTGGATATCTACTTATGTTTTTTAACAGTTCCTCTTTTAACCCAAAGTAAACATATTTCATTCCAGATTTTTGCTCAGTTTCTATGTACCTTTCAGAACTGATTAGTGTCCGAGCTGTTTTTGGTAAATAGTCAATTCCCATTTGCCTCAAAATTTTTAATAATTCATCAACAGCATTGTGTGTAACACCATTCTTGTTTACCCACTGAATTAATAAATTCTGTGGGTAAACATGATTATCATGGTCATCATTCTCCTCCTCACTTTGAGAATTAGATAATACATCATGCATATCAGTAAGATTCATGTGTAGATCATCAATTTCAGAGCCTAATCCATACTCTTGATTTGACTCGGCTTCAAAAGAACTAATGTCATTGTCTGATAACTCAATCTCTGAACTTGATGCTGCCTCAGTAAGATTAATGGGTTCACTAGTGTGCACAGCTGTATTTGGATGCATTTTGTGTATACGTTTTAGCCTTCTTGATACTTGCATCCATCTGTTGTTGTATTGGAGTCGCTTTTTTCGCTTATACTCATACATTGTTAAAGAGTGTCAAATTTCTACATTAGACTACCATATTAGCTATATTATTGTTAATAATGTATTGACAGATGCAATATGTATTAAAATTCTAAAAATAAGTCATGCATAATATACAATTTGTGGGAAACTGTCTGCTGAGAAAAGCTGGTGTGGGGGTTGTCACAAGAGTGAGTTATAATCAAAGCTGGTGCATATAACATCCTTGTCAAGCACATGCAAAAGTGAACACTTCCAGATTTGGAGACATGCAGAAATGCAACATGTAGAAATAGAGGCATGCCAAAACAAAGACATGCCAAAACAAAGACATGCCAAAACAAAGACATGCATAAATTCAAATTCTTATGTAAATAATATCTAGTGATTATTATATAAATTATTCCATCAGTACTAGATCAAATATTCACAAAAAAAGAAGATATATTTGATATTCAATACCATCCTCCCTTTGCAAAGAGTAATCATGTCCTGTTGGACATTAATTATATGTTAAGATATAATCTAAAAGAAAATAGGGACATTGAAAAGGTTGTTAAACTCTATTTCAATAAAGGACACTATAAGGAACCTCGAAGGAGTACCCTTTATTACAAGTGTAAGTGAAAGTATTGGAAAAAATAATTAAAGCTAAATGTGAAGAACACCTGGAGACAAATGATATATCAGACTGGCAGTACTGTCTTCGATCTGGAAGGTCCAGAGTAATGAATTTACTCAGTTTCAATGATCAAGCCACAGAGATCTATAAAGAATTCTGATCAAGAAAGAGATCTAGAGGTGGTTTTAGATGGAAAACTATTACCTTAGGATCATATTAAGAACTTTGTGCGAGGGGCCTATGCTACACTTGCTTACATTTACAATTGCTTTTAAATACATAGGTCAAATACTAAAGAAATTGTTTAAAACTTTTGTTAGACCAAAGCTGGAATATGCAGCGGTTGTATGCTGCCCATATCTAAAGAATCACATCAACAAGCTGGAAAAGGTATAGACATGCCACTAAATGGCTCCCAGGTTAGAGGCATAAAATGCCAAAACTAGATGGTAGAATAAAAAGAAGATATTGTAAAAGGTAACCAAACAAAGATGCCGCAGAAATATTAGAAAATTAACTTTCTCAAGCAGCGTGGTAGACACGGTTGGAACAAGTTAGGTGAGAGGGTGGTGGAGGCCAAAACCATAAGTAGTTTCAAAGCATTATATGACAGTGCTGGGATAGGACACCACAAGCGTAGCCACAAATAATAGAATTTGGCGGTTCATATCACATTTTTCAAAATTAGAGATAAGGATGGTAATAAAGTTCAATGTAAAAACACCTATTATTAATGAATTTGTGAGAACTTCATATAAAATTAAGAACTGAGCAAAGTATAGTACTATAGAAATAAAAACAAAAAGGGTGCATGTTTTTCTTCACATTACCTTTCTGTAGATTTTTTCCTTTGTTACTACGTGAATGATCCGGTTCAGTAGTGTTGCAGTAGTTGCAGTTGTTGTTGTAGTCCTTAGCGTAAATATCAGCAGTTGTGGTAAATATCAGTGTTGTGGTACCTGCAGTTTGAAAAGTTCCAGGAGAGCAGCCCAGAGTGTCCCCAAGGGAAGCCCTCCCATAAAAATTGATTAATAATGATAAAGTGACTTAAGTTTACTTATTAAAGACTTAATAAAGTTTTGGAGCTCTGAAGTCACAGGATTGTGCATTCTGATGGGCTTTTTGGGTGTACTGAGTGTTTTGAAAAGAATCAAAGTACAAAACAATGTTAAGAGTCACATGCTAATACATTCAGGCAATAAACCTCATTAATGTCTAAAGTGTGGAAAAAGATTCAGTCAACCTGCTCATATGAAGGTTCACATGATGGTGCATTTGGGGTTTAAACTGTATGAGTATCCAGAATGTGGGAAAAGATTTAGTAAACTTTCTCATGTGAAGACTCACATGGTCGTGTTTACAGATGACAAACTTTATGAATGTCCAGAGCGTGGGAATGGATTTTTTATGATTTTATTATTTCATTATTTTTTTTAATTTTCTTACAATATAATAATATTTTTTACATACATACATACAGAGAGAGAGAGAGAGAGCGAGAGAGAGAGCGAGAGAGCGAGAGCGAGAGAGAGAGAGATAGGAGAGAGAGAGAGATATATGGAGAGACACACATCCAGACAGACAGATACACACACACACAGCAATGATCACAATGGTAAAAATGTTTGGATTTGGTACATAAAGATTGGGAGATTGGGTAGCAATAGATACAGTGGAATTTTAAAGCAACAAGGTTTTTTAGTTCATTATTAACAACATTATTTAGTGTATGTGGGTTGGGGTTAGAGTAGATGAGGGTAGTATGGGTAATATCATCAGCAAACAATATAGGTTTCAGAATGTTAGAGACATTAGGCAGATCATTGATGTATATAAGAAATAGGAGGTGTCCCAAGAAGCTGCCCTGTGGCACTCCAACAGTTATTGAATAATGATTCATAATTAATTTTTTTTTTGTGTCCCTGCGGCCTGATCCTCGACCAGGCCTCCACCCCCAGGAAGCATCCCGTAACAACTGACTCACACCCAGGTACCTATTTTGCTGCTAGGTAACAGGGACATAGGGTGAAAGAAACTCTGCCCATTGTTTCTCGCCGGAGCCTGGGATCGAATCTAGGACCACAGGATCACAAGTCCAGTTCGGCATAGTAGGCCGAGAAGTGCGTTCTGTCTACTAGGTACTACATATACACATTATATATATATATATATATATATATATATATATATATATATATATATATATATATATATATATATATATATATATATATATATATATATATATATATATATATATACATACATACATACATACAGAGAGAGAGAGAGAGAGAGAGATGGACACAGAGAACTGGAGACACACACATCCAGACAGACACACACACACACACATTATTATTATTAGGAGAACATTGACCCCACACAACCTATAAATTATGTGAGAAATCTTTAAGGAATTCTGATAAAGAAAGAGATCTAGGGGTGGTTCTAAATAGAAAACTATCACCTGAGGACCACATAAAGAATATTGTGCGAGGAGCCTATGTCACGCATTCCAACTTCAGAATTGCTTTTAAATACATGGATGATGAAATACTAAAGAAATTGTTCACCACTTTTGGTAGGCCAAAGCTAGAATATGCAGCGGTTGTGTGGTGCCCATATCTTAAGAAGCTCATCAACAAACAGGAAAAGGTGCAAAGACATGCTACTAAGTGGCTCCCAGAAATGAAGGGGCAGAACTTAGAGGCCTTAGAGGTCATAGATTTAAACTAACTAAAGAAAGATGATGAAGAAATATAAGAAAAAACATTTTCACAGAGTTGTAGACGATTAGAACAAGTTAAGTGAGAAGATTGTGGAGGCCAAAACCATCAGTAGTTTCAAAGTGTTATATGACAGTGCTGGGTAGACGGGACACCAAGAGCATAGCTCTCATCCTGTAACTACACTTAGGTAATTACAGAGTACAGGTCTGTATACAGATGCCTGGTGCTGTATAGAGGCCTGGTACACTATAGAGGAAGAAGTAAGAGCTTATCTGACTTATTAGCTTATAAGCGTATAGAGCAAATCGTAGAGCTTAAAAAAGCAAAAGTAACACCAGTTCATAAAGGAGGCAATCCGGCAGATATAAACAATTATAGACCAATATCAAATCTACCCATATTATCAAAACACAGTCTTCGACACGTACCTGACCACGCCGTCACATTTAAACCATCACCAAGCCTACAAATACGTCAACATCAACCATCATTACACCGTCTAACATACTCTGTCAGATGTAACAACTAAATTTGTGAATTCAAGAACTAATCTATTGTATAACACAGTGTTAGTACGAGAAAAATGTTACTTACATTCGAAGCCGTGTTTTAAAATGGCGGGGATCTTGTTGTACTGCAGCTCCACACTGTGTGTTCGTTTGCGTATGATGAACGTGTGACAATTTACTACAACAATTATTTAATTATTCTTATTCTTTATTTTACTATTTTTAGGATACATGAAATTTCCAAATTATTTATACACAATAATATAAATGCATTGTCATACCCTTATATATTATGGAAAATACGATGCCATGAACGAAGTCAAAGTTAAGTCGAAGTCAAAGTCATTGGCTGAACGTATTAGTCATTTTTTTCTCACAAATGATATACATACATAGTTGATTTACAAAAATAATGTTGGATATATAGATAGAGCTAGTGCGTACAATACCTAAAGCCACTATAGTACGCATAGCATTTCAGGCAACCGGGCAGTATATGTACCCTTACTCAAATCTCTGAATATGTTAGATATTAAGTCCCTGCACATTCTCTCATTTGTATTTTATATATATAAAACGCTGAACTGTAATGTCAATCCTGACCTTAAAAGCTTCCTAGAAGGTTGTAACAGATTCCATGAGCACCACACCAGAAACAAATACCTATTTGATATTCCAAGAGTACGACTTAGTCAAACTAGAAATGCTTTACAAATCAAGGGACCTCGAATGTGGAATGACCTTCCCAATTATGTTAAAGACTGTACCTCTCTGAACCAGTTTAAGATAAAAACTAAGTACTACCTAATTAACTCAATGTAACCTACCTAACCCCAAAATGTCAATCCATATCTTCTGTTTTAAACAATGCTGTTTTGTTGAACAAATTGTATTTTTACTCTTTTTCTGCCATGTTTCCCCCCCCCTTTTTCCCTTTTTTCTTGTTTTTTCTCAACACAATTTATACTTTAATTATGCGGATCAGGACATCACCTGATCAAACACATCAAACATCGTTTGACCACCATCAAACACACACATTTCGTGTGTGTTTGACGCTCACTGATATGTTCCAGCGTTGTTTTATATTTGGTGCTATTCTATCTTACGCTTTGTTGCTCTTTTTTACCTACGGGCTCATAGAACATTCTATTGCGAACACATTGACACAAAATTGAATGACGTACATAGAATAATAATGTCAGGACAGTGAAATAATTATAAACTTTCAAAGCTCTGTATCGCGCATGTGTTGTCACGTCACCAATACTGGGTAACGGTTCCACCACTTCCCACACTTTTGCGGGTGGGCCGCGACCATTTTTCTACATTTATATTCATATCATCGTGTTGGGAATTTCATTGCGAGTCCATTGATACCAAAATTAACGCTGTAGGACAAGTGTGGAAGTGATAACAATCCCAAGAGTAAAAACATCTTGTTGCTGTTGGGCGCTCACGGCGAGTCATCTCCGTAGTTATTTATTTGGTGCTGGTATCCCTATACCTTTCGTGACCTTTTTTACTGATGTTCTTCTAGAGAATTTATTGCGAACACGTTGGTACCAAAATGAAATACGTAGCTCAAGAACTAAGGTCAGGAGAGTAAAAAGAGTATACACATTTTTGTTTTGACGCTTAAGGTTATTGTGACTCATCGCCTGCATAGAAACTGTAATTGTGGTTGATCTCGAACCCATTGATAATGTGACGATCGACGACTCGACGAATGATCGATCTCGAATGTGACGACTTATAATGAATTTTGTAACTATATCATCAAGATTGTAACCAGTTTAGCTAAATGTATTGTGGGGTTCAGTCCCTAAGCCCATATATGTGCCTCTGTAACCATTTAGGTTACAGGGCAAAAACATAAGAACAAAGGTAACTGCAGAAGGCCTATTGGCCCATACCAGGCAGCTCCTATCTACAACCACCCAATCCTACTAATATACATGTCTAACCCGCGCTTGAAACAATCGAGGCAGCCCACCTCCACTACTATGAAGTTCGAAAAATAATTCCTCCACCACTATGAAGTTGAAAAAAATTAACTCTGAAGTTCGTATAGCAGGTTAAGCAAAGGCAAATCCTAAAGGTTTTTTTCAGTTATATTGAACAAAGGTTAGGAAAAGGATAGGTCCATTAAAGACCAAGACAGATCATATATTGGATTTTCGATTTTTGATATTTTGATATTTTTTGATATTCGATTTTTGTATCATCGGCAAATTTGCAAATGCTGCTACTCAAACCTTAATCTAAAATATTTATATTTATTATAAACAACAGAGGTCCCAGTCCAGAGGCTTGAGGCACTCAGCTTACAACATTTTTCCACTCTTATAACCACCCAAGCCCACTCATATACATGTCGAACCCACGTTTGAAACAATCAATCCACGTTTGGCGGTAATTTGTTCCACAAATCAACAACCCTGTTACCGAACCAGTATTTTCCCAGGTCTTTCCTAAATCTAAACTTATGCAATTTATACCCATTATTTCGTCTGGTGCTGATACTTTTAATATCCCATTTGTTATGTCCATTCATCAACTTGTAAACCTCTATCATGTCACACCTAACTCTTCGCCTTTTCAGTGAATGCAATTGGGGAATTAACTTTGTTAATTAACTATGCTGGATACGTTCAAGTGAATTTATATCAATTCTATAGTACGGCGACTAAAACTGAACTGCATAATCAAAATGGGGCCTAACCAAAGCAACAAATTGATTGATTGATAAGAATTAAGCCACCCAAGAGACAGCACGGGAATGAAGAGCTTTAAAGAGCAAGCTATAGCTGAAGAACAAAACCAGGTGTCTTGTTATTAACCCTTCGATTAATAAATCCTAGTGTACTATTTGCCTTATTACGAACATTCATGCATTGATCTCTTGGTTTAAATTCTTACTAATCATAACTCCAAGTTCCCTTTCGAAATACCCGACTTTGCAATCACAACACCATCTATCTCGTATCTTGTAACTCTATCATATATCATTACCTAACCTCAAAACTTTCCATTTATCAGCATTGAACTGCATCTGTCAACCTTTTGCCCATTTCAAAACTCTATTTAGATCAACTTGAAGAGATAGTGAGTCTTCTTCTGTGTTATTTCCCTACCGATTTTTGTATCATCGGCAAATTTGCAAATGTTGTTACTCAAACCTGAATCTAAATCATTTATATATACAGTATTATAAACAACAGAGGTCCCAGGACAGAGCCTTGAGGTACTCAACCTACAACATTTTCAAACTCTGATTTAACCCCATTTATACTAACTCTGTTGAGCGTTGAACATTTATACATCAACTCTGTTGATGTGAGCACTTAATTGGCGGTCAGTGGTGGCGCTTAATTCTTAAAAAGCAATATATACGCTCGATCGTGATGTAGTTTAGTATGCGGTTTAAAGAAAAAAGAGCATATCAATGTTATATCACAGAAAACGAATTTATCATAAACTCATGTATTTGTCTTATCATATGGAAATGCATTCATATTTATAAAATAACAATATGAATAGCAAAATTTCTGTAAATCCCCTACCATGTTGGAATCTGGAAATTAATGAGCAAATGTGCTGGCTGAAGGCCCTGAAGGAAACCACATTGGTTTCATTTTGGATACAAATGTCCATGGAGATTCAGAATGGAAATTAATTATAGTTGAACCTGCAGAGAGGAGTTTAAGAATCTGTGGTGAGAGTGATGGACACAGCCTTCACAATTATACTTCAGAGAATGTAAACATCTAAGAGTCATTAGAAATATGTGTTGAATAATAAACCATACAATGTTTGAGTTCGGGAAAACGCCATTTGTCATATATACTAGCTGTTCTTAAAGATTCACCCATTTTGCAACAGCAAGATAATATAAGATTTTAAGGGTTGACGAATGTTAATCTTCTTGTTTGATAAACTGTGCACTCGAGACATAGTTAATAAGAACACGCCAATATAAGACAACAAAACGTTTTCAGATTCTTTCACACCACTTTCCAGCAACTTTTATAATTTATATAAATTATTTTAGGGAATAATACATAAATTATATATTTAAACATGATATTAGTGTTTAGTGGAATGCATAACGAGTCAAATTGTGTTAAAAAGAGCGATTTTTTGTAAATTTGGAAAACTACTTTTTTCTGATCATATATATAAGTAAATGGATTGTGAAGGTTTCACTCAGAAAATAAATATCATTCACAATTTATTAATGAATTTTACAAAAAACACCATAAATTTTATATTTAAACATGTAAAAACTATTTGTAATACATTAGGAACAAAATAGTTGTAGAAAAACAATTTATTATAAAACCTATGTGTTTGGATTTTTTGATTAAAAGTTTCTCAAAGGCTCTCCTGCACCATTCTCAATGTAAATCATTCCCACGCCTATGGGAAGAGATAGACGAACGTTTCCTAGATGATTTGTGTTTGCTGGGTAGGTCACTCTCACGTCACTACTGAGGCGGGTAGGTCACTATCACGTCACTACTGAGATGTGTAGGTCACTCTCACGTCACTACCGTGGCGGGTAGGTCACTCTCACGTCACTATTGAGATGTGTAGATCACTCTACCGTCAATACTGTGGCGGGTAGGTCACTCTCACGTCGCTACTGAGATGTGTAGGTCACTCTGACGTCACTGCTGAGATGTGTAGGTCACTCTCACGTCACTACCGTGGCGGGTAGGTCACTCTCACGTCACTATTGAGATGTGTAGATCACTCTACCGTCAATACTGTGGCGGGTAGGTCACTCTCACGTCGCTACTGAGATGTGTAGGTCACTCTCACGTCACTGCTGAGATGTGTAGGTCACTCTCACGTCACTACTGTGGCGGGTAGGTCACTCTCACGTCACTACTGAGATGTGTAGGTCACTCTCACGTCACTGCTGAGATGTGTAGGTCACTCTCACGTCACTACTGTGGCGGGTAGGTCACTCTCACGTCACTACTGTGGCGGGTAGGTCACTCTCACGTCACTATTGAGATGTGTAGGTCATTCTCACGTCACTACTGTGGCGGGTAGGTCACTCTCACGTCACTACTGAGGCGGGTAGGTCACTCTCACGTAACTACTGTGGCGGTAGGTCACTCTCACGTCACTACTGATATGTGTAGGTCACTCTCATGTCACTACTGAGATGTGTAGGTCACTCTCACGTCACTACTGTGGCGGTAGGACACTCTCACCTCACTACTGAGATGTGTAGGTCACTCTCACGTCACTACTGTGGCGGGTAGGTCACTCTCACGTCACTACTGAGATGTGTAGGTCACTCTCTCACGTCACTACTATGGGCGAATAGGTCACTCTCACGTCACTACTGAGATGTGTAGGTCACTCTCACGTCATTACTGAGATGTGTAGGTCACTCTCATGTCACTGCTGAGATGTGTAGGTCACTCTCACGTCACTACTGAGGCGGGTAGGTCACTCTCACGTCACTACTGAGGCGGGTAGGTCACTCTCACGTCACTACTGTGGCGGTAGGTCACTCTCACGTCACTACTGAGATGTGTAGGTCACTCTCACGTCACTACTGAGATGTGTAGGTCACTCTCACGTCACTACTGAGGCGGTAGGACACTCTCACGTCACTACTGAGATGTGTAGGTCACTCTCACGTCACTACTGTGGCGGGTAGGTCACTCTCACGTCACTACTGAGATGTGTAGGTCACTCTCACGTCACTACTGTGGCGGGTAGGTCACTCTCACGTCACTACTGAGATGTGTAGGTTACTCTCACGTCACTACTGTTCGGGTAGGTCACTCTCACGTCACTACTGTTGCGGGTAGGTCACTCTCACTCTCACGTCACTACTGTGGCGGGTAGGTCACTCTCACGTCACTACTGAGATGTGTAGGTCACTCTCACGTCACTGCTGAGATGTGTAGGTCACTCTCACGTCACTACTGTTTGCGGTAGGTCACTCTCACGTCACTAATGTGGCGGTTAGGTCACTCTCACGTCACTACTGAGATGTGTAGGTTACTCTCCGTCACTACTGTTGCGGGTAGGTCACTCTCACGGCACTACTGAGGCGGTAGGTCCTCTCTCACTCACTACTGTGGCGGGTAGGTCACTCTCACGTCACTACTGAGATGTGTAGGTCCACTCTCATGTCACTACTGAGATGTGTAGGTCACTCTCACGTCACTACTGTGGCGGGTAGGACACTCTCACCTCACTACTGAGATGTGTAGGTCACTCTCACGTCACTACTGTGGCGGGTAGGTCACTCTCACGTCACTACTGAGATGTGTAGGTCACTCTCACGTCACTACTGTGGCGGTAGGTCACTCTCACGTCACTACAGAGATGTGTAGGTCACTCTCACGTCACTACTGAGATGTGTAGGACAATCACGTCACTACTGTGGCGGGTAGGTCACTCTCACGTCACTACTGAGATGTGTAGTCACTCTCACGTCACTACTGAGATGTGTAGGTCACTCTCACGTCACTACTGAGATGTGTAGGTCACTCTCACGTCACTACTGAGATGGGTAGTCACTCTCACGTCACTACTGAATGTGTAGGTCACTCACGTCACTACTGAGAGGGTAGGTCACTCTCACGTCACTACTGAGATGTGTAGGTCACTCTCACGTCACTACTGAGATGTGTAGGTCACTCTCACGTCACTACTGTGGCGGGTAGGACACTCTCACGTCACTACTGAGATTGTAGGTCACTCTCACGTCACTACTGTGGCGGGAAGTCACTCTCACTCACTACTGAGGTGTGTAGGTCACTCTCACGTCACTACTGTGGCGGGTAGGTCACTCTCACGTCACTACTGAGATGTGTAGGTCACTCTCACGTCACTACTGTGGCGGGTAGGTCACTCTCACGTCACTACTGTGGGGGTAGGTCCACTCTCACGTCACTACTGTGGCGGGTAGGTCACTCTCACGTCACTACTGTGGCGGGTAGGTCACTCTCACGTCACTACTGTGGCGGGTAGATCACTCTCACGGTCACTACTGTGGCGGTAGGTCACTCTCACGTCACTACTATGGCGGTAGGTCACTCTCACGTCACTACTGAGATGTGTAGGTCACTCTCACGTCACTACTGTGGCGGGTAGGTCACTCTCACGTCACTACTGTGCGGGTAGGTCACTCTCACGTCACTACTGGGCGGGTAGGTCACTCTCACGTCACTACTGTGGCGGGTAGGTCACTCTCACGTCACTACAGAGATGTGTAGGTCACTCTCACGTCACTACTGAGATGTGTAAGTCACTCTCACTTCACTACTGAGATGTGTAGGACACTCTCACTCACTACTGTGGCGAGTAGGTCACTCTCACGTCATTACTGAGATGTGTAGGTCACTCTCACGTCACTACTGAGATGTGTAGGTCACTCTCATGTCACTACTGAGATGTGTAGGTCACTCTCACGTCACTACTGTGGCGGGTAGGANACGTTTTCAGATTCTTCACACTGCTTTCCAGCAACTTTTACAATTATATAAATTATTTTAGGGAATAATACATAAATTTTATATTTAAACATGATATTAGTGTTTAGTTGAATGCATAAGGAGTCAAATTGTGTTAAAAAGAGCGATTTTATAAAATTTGGGAAACTACTTTTTTTCTGATCATAGAATAACTAAATGGATTGTGAAAGTTTCATTCAGCCATAAATATCATTCACAATTTATTAATGAATTTTACAAAAAAACACCATAAATTTTATATTTAAACATGTAAAAACTATTTGTAATACATTAGGAACAAAATCGTTGTAGAAAAACCATTTATTATAAAACCTTTGTGTTTGGTTTTTTGGATTAAAAGTTTCTGAAAGGCTCTCCTGCACCACTCTCAATGTAAATCATTCCCACGCCTATGGGAAGGTTAGGTTAGGTTAGGTTAGGATAGACGAACGTTTTCTAGATGATTTGTGTTTGCTGGGCAGTACACTGTTACGCTCACATAAGTATTTCCCTAGTTTTGGTGCATCAAAGTAGGTAGTACATTTGTGAGTAGTTTGTCGTCAGGAAGAATGAACATCAAAAATAACATGTTAGTAATGTTTATCACTCATCTCAGTTTCATGAATATCTGAACATAATTTGTAGCCTAGTCAATCGCTACTTTATATTCCTTTGCTTACAGCGTGTATTTGAGGTGCCAGCAAGATTCTCATCAATCGTGTTATTTACCTCGAGTTCTTTCTCTATGGGGATTCTGTGACCACGAGGACGAATGATGAACTGGCGTTAGAAATCGTCTTACAGCTAAGACACATTTTTCGTACAATTTTATTCAATTTGATTATTGATTCTATATAATTCATACAATTTTCTATTGAATAATTATTACCAGATTTAGTAATTAATGTTATGCTCTAACTGTGCTCAATATTTATGCTCAGTGATTAATGATGATTAATGATCATAATGATTATAATTTGATTACCATATATTTGAATATATTGTAGTTAGATTTACCATGTTATTAATACCACAATGAACTAGTGACGAACCACACTGGTTCCTAGATGTATATGAACTTCTAGAAATAACCCCCCAATGTTGATATTTGAGGCTTTGGCTTTAATTAATAATTACAGTCTTCATTATTTTCAAGTGAATATTCATTGAATGAGTTTCCATAGACACCGGTTCTCTAGTGTCATTCAAATGATCACTTTTATTTGTTTTCCCTCTTTTCTCAAAAGTGGGTGGTCCTTCGAGTTATTTCAATACAATAATTAAATAATTTAATTTCTGAGTTCAAGCCCCAGATACCAACAACTCTCACGTCACTGCTGAGATGTGTAGGTCACTCTTACGTCACTACTGAGATGTGTAGGTCACTCTCACGTCACTACTGAGATGTGTAGGTCACTCTAACGTCACTACTGTGGCGGGTAGGTCACTCTCACGTCACTACTGTGGCGGGTAGGTCACTCTCACGTCACTACTGAGATGTGTAGGTCACTCTCACGTCACTACTGAGATGTGTAGGTCACTCTCACGTTACTACTGAGATGTGTAGGTCACTCTCACGTCACTACTGAGATGTGTAGGTCACTCTCACGTCACTACAGAGATGTGTTGGTCACTTTCACGTCAGTACTGTGGCGGGTAGGTCACTCTCACGTCACTACTGAGGAGGGTAGGTCACTCTCACGTCACTACTGAGATGTGTAGGTCACTCTCACTTCACTACTGTTGCGGGTAGGTCACTCTCACGTCACTACTGAGATGTGTAGGTCACTCTGACGTCACTGCTGAGATGTGTAGGTCACTCTCACGTCACTACTGTGGTGGGTAGGTCACTCTCACGTCACTACTGAGATGTGTAGGTCACTCTCACGTCACTGCTGAGATGTGTAGGTCACTCTCACGTCACTACTGTGGCGGGTAGGTCACTCTCACGTCACTACTGTGGCGGGTAGGTCACTCTCACGTCACTACTGAGATGTGTAGGTCACTCTCACGTCACTAGTGAGATGTGTAGGTCACTCTCATGTCACTGCTGAGATGTGTTGGTCACTCTCACGTCACTGCTGAGGCGGGTAGGTCACTCTCACGTCACTACTGAGGCGGGTAGGTCACTCTCACGTCACTACTGTGGCGGGTAGGTCACTCTCACGGCACTACTGAGATGTGTAGGTCACTCTCACGTCACTACTGTGGCGGGTAGGTCACTCTCACGTCACTACTGAGGCGGGTAGGTCACTCTCACGTAACTACTGTGGCGGGTAGGTCACTCTCACGTCACTACTGAGATGTGTAGGTCACTCTCATATCACTACTGAGATGTGTAGGTCACTCTCACGTCACTACTGTGGCGGGTAGGACACTCTCACCTCACTACTGAGATGTGTAGGTCACTCTCACGTCACTACTGTGGCGGGTAGGTCACTCTCACGTCACTACTGAGATGTGTAGGTCACTCACGTCACTACAGTGGCGGGTAGGTCACTCTCACGTCACTACAGAGATGTGTAGGTCACTCGCACGTCACTACTGAGATGTGTAGGTCACTCTCACGTCACTACTGAGATGTGTAGGTTACTCTCACATCACTACTGAGATGTGTAGGTCACTCTCACGTCACTACTGAGATGTGTATGACACTCTCACGTCACTACTGAGATGTGTAGGTCACTCTCACGTCACTACTGAGATGTGTAGGTCACTCTGACGTCACTGCTGAGATGTGTAGGTCACTCTCACGTCACTACTGTGGCGGGTAGGTCACTCTCACGTCACTACTGAGATGTGTAGGTCACTCTCACGTCACTGCTGAGATGTGTAGGTCACTCTCACGTCACTACTGTGGCGGGTAGGTCACTCTCACGTCACTACTGTGGCGGGTAGGTCACTCTCACGTCACTACTGAGATGTGTAGGTTACTCTCACGTCACTACTGTTGCGGGTAGGTCACTCTCACGTCACTACTGTTGCGGGTAGGTCACTCTCACGTCACTACTGAGGCGGGTAGGTCACTCTCACGTCACTACTGTGGCGGGTAGGTCACTCTCACGTCACTACTGAGATGTGTAGGTCACTCTCACGTCACTACTGTGGCGGGTAGGTCACTCTCACGTCACTACTGAGGCGGGTAGGTCACTCTCACGTCACTACTGTGGCGGGTAGGTCACTCTCACGTCACTACTGAGATGTGTAGGTCACTCTCACGTCACTACTGAGATGTGTAGGTCACTCTCACGTCACTACTGTGGCGGGTAGGTCACTCTCACGTCACTACTGAGATGTGTAGGTCACTCTCACGTCACTACTGTGGCGGGTAGGTCACTCTCACGTCACTACTGAGATGTGTAGGTCACTCTCACGTCACTACTGAGATGTGTAGGTCACTCTCACGTCACTACTGAGATGTGTAGGTCACTCTCACGTCACTACTGAGGAGGGTAGGTCACTCTCACGTCACTACTGAGGCGGGTAGGTCACTCTCACGTCACTACTGTGGCGGGTAGGTCACTCTCACGTCACTACTGAGATGTGTAGGTCACTCTCACGTCACTACTGAGATGTGTAGGTCACTCTCACGTCACTACTGAGATGTGTAGGTCACTCTCACGTCACTACTGTGGCGGGTAGGTCACTCTCACGTCACTACTGAGATGTGTAGGTCACTCTCACGTCACTACTGAGATGTGTAGGTCACTCTCACGTCACTGCTGAGATGTGTAGGTCACTCTCACGTCACTACTGAGGCGGGTAGGTCACTCTCACGTCACTACTGAGGCGGGTAGGTCACTCTCACGTCACTACTGTGGCGGGTAGGTCACTCTCACGTCACTACTGAGATGTGTAGGTCACTCTCACGTCACTACTGTGGAGGGTAGGTCACTCTCACGTCACTACTGAGGCGGGTAGGTCACTCTCACGTCACTACTGTGGCGGGTAGGTCACTCTCACGTCACTACTGAGATGTGTAGGTCACTCTCACGTCACTACTGAGATGTGTAGGTCACTCTCACGTCACTACTGTGGCGGGTAGGTCACTCTCACGTCACTACTGAGATGTGTAGGTCACTCTCACGTCACTACTGTGGCGGGTAGGTCACTCTCACGTCACTACTGAGATGTGTAGGTCACTCTCACGTCACTACTGAGGCGGGTAGGTCACTCTCACGTCACTACTGTGGCGGGTAGGTCACTCTCACGTCACTACTGAGATGTGTAGGTCACTCTCACGTCACTACTGTGGCGGGTAGGTCACTCTCACGTCACTACTGTGGCGGGTAGGTCACTCTCACGTCACTACTGAGATGTGTAGGTCACTCTCACGTCACTACTGAGATGTGTAGGTCACTCTCACGTCACTACTGTGGCGGGTAGGTCACTCTCACGTCACTACTGAGATGTGTAGGTCACTCTCACGTCACTACTGTGGCGGGTAGGTCACTCTCACGTCACTACTGAGATGTGTAGGTCACTCTCACGTCACTACTGTGGCGGGTAGGTCACTCTCACGTCACTACTGAGATGTGTAGGTCACTCTCACGTCACTACTGAGATGTGTAGGTCACTCTCACGTCACTACTGAGATGTGTAGGACACTCACGTCACTACTGTGGCGGGTAGGTCACTCTCACGTCACTACTGAGATGTGTAGGTCACTCTCACGTCACTACTGAGATGTGTAGGTCACTCTCACGTCACTACTGAGTTGTGTAGGTCACTCTCACGTCACTACTGAGATGTGTAGGTCACTCTCACGTCACTACTGAGATGTGTAGAACACTCTCACGTCACTACTGAGATGTGTAGGTCACTCTCACGTCACTACTGAGGCGGGTAGGTCACTCTCACGTCACTACTGAGATGTGTAGGTCACTCTCACGTCACTACCGTGGCGGGTAGGTCACTCTCACGTCACTATTGAGATGTGTAGATCACTCTACCGTCAATACTGTGGCGGGTAGGTCACTCTCACGTCGCTACTGAGATGTGTAGGTCACTCTGACGTCACTGCTGAGATGTGTAGGTCACTCTCACGTCACTACCGTGGCGGGTAGGTCACTCTCACGTCACTATGAGATGTGTAGATCACTCTACCGTCAATACTGTGGCGGGTAGGTCACTCTCACGTCGCTACTGAGATGTGTAGGTCACTCTGACGTCACTGCTGAGATGTGTAGGTCACTCTCACGTCACTACTGTTGCGGGTAGGTCACTCTCACGTCACTACTGAGATGTGTACGTCACTCTGACGTCACTGCTGAGATGTGTAGGTCACTCT
>WNGS01056141.1:0-14278 GCA_020271785.1 Procambarus virginalis
TTTTTAAAGATGGTGGAACAAAAATTACTCCCATTATCAGTTTGAATTACACGGGGCATCCCAAAAAGTGAAAAAAATCGTTCCAACTGCCTGATAATAGTAGAAGCTCTAATATTACGTAAAGCATACGCTTCAGGGAACCTGGTGGTCATACATAAGATAGTGAACATATACATATTTCCGGATTTTGTACGGGGTAAAGGTCCGACACAATCCAGTACCACATGAGTAAATGGCTCCTCTGGCACTACAATAGGATATAATGGTGCTCGTGGCACAGTCTGATTAGGCTTACCAACAGTCTGACACACAACACAGTTGTGGCAATATCTGACCACATCTTTTTAAGTTTCGGCCAATAAAAAAGTTTACAGATCTTATGATACATACTGGTAATACCTTGATGGCCTCCCATCAGGTCATCATGAGCAGCTTGCAATACCTGCTCCCGATACTCTGTTGGCACAACGAGCTGGGTGTTAAACTCACAATCCTCTGATGAGGGAGTTCCTGATGGTCTCCATCTTCTCATCAGACATTGATCCTTGAAATAACAACCCGTACTCTCCTCCAAAGTATCGATGGAGTCGGCTGCTTCTGCATAACACTCAGCTAGACTGGGATCAGTACTCTGTAACTTACGCAAGGTCTGGAACTCTACAACTGGAGCGAGCGGGCAAGGAAGTGGTACCTGGGCCACATCTTCCAGACCATCTGGGTCAGAATAAATTAGGGCTTTGGCACCGGCCTCACTCTCGACATCCACGTGAGCTATAAATGTATCTTCAAGGTCCACCTCCACCTCCCTGTCTGAAGGGGTCCTGGCCTCGAGAACATCCACCTTGGTAGTAGCAGGACTTACCACATTCTGCTTACCCATGGATCTGGTCACAACACAGGCTGGATAAATGACACCATCATCCTCATCTGGTTGAGCCAGTACTGCATTAGGTTTAGTATACATAACAGGACAATCGGTCCCACTAAATTTACATTTATCGAAATCATTACCTACAATTATATCAATCCCAGGAATGGGCAACTGCTCACTGACTGCTACAGTGCACCAACCTGGTGTAATAGAAGAATTCAGGTTAACCTTAATTAATGGTACACGCTGGATGAGCCCTCCAAGTCCCTGCAATAACACTACCTCTCCAGTGTCTTCTGTGCTAACATCAGTAAGAACACGGCGAGAAATTAAAGACTGGGAAGCACCAGTGTCCCTTAACAACTGGACTGGTTTCCAGGTTCCACTAGTACATAATAGGGTTCCCGAATGTAGGTATGGATCAAAATTAGTCATCCACTTGGGCATGACTGAAGCAACATTGGCATTAATGGTTTGCAAACCCCTACTCAATATTAGACCAGTTGGTCTCAACTCTGGGTGCAAAGCATAACATGAATTTACCACATGACCTCTTCTCCTGCAATGCGTGCAATACCTGCTAGTGGTCGGAATAGCCGAACCCACTGCAGGCTTATTCACTACATTACTTAAGGTTGACAACCCTGTCGGTTGTTTCTCAGATTTAGGCTTTACAGGAGAAGGGTTAAGGGGAGAAGGTGAAGTAGCTGGTCGAGTCTGGAAAACATGTTTATGAGCATAATGATTAGTTTTAACATTGAAATGATTAATGGGTGCTCTAAAAGGCACTTTAGTAAGTAGTTCATGCTCATCAGCTAGCTTGGCTAATTTTATAAGATCATTGGTTTGCTTATTTTCAGCCATAAACAAAGCTAATTTCTCTGGTAGACATCCCATTACTTCCTCAGTTACTATGAGGTCTCTCAAAGTCTCAAACTCTGTAATATTAAGTGCTTTAATCCATCTGTTAAAGTGATTTAATTTTACTCTTACAAAATCAGAAATAGTCTGGTCCTGTGCTCTTTTTAAACTTCTGAATTTTATTCTATGTGCCTCTGGGATCTGCTGGTAAGCATTTAAAATACTTTGCTGAACAAATTTAAAATCGAAAGAATTCTCAGCAGGCAATGATGCAAATACCTCTTGAGCTTTACCCTTAAATTGTCCTTGTAATATGCTAACCCATTGATCTACAGGCCAATTCATGCTGACTGCTAGTTTCTCAAAATGCAAGAAAAATATTTCTGGATCTTCTTCATTAAACTTAGGCAAATCTACACGTTTACTGTACTTAGAAGAACTATTTGTACTCTCTGGATTATTACTAGTGTTACCCAAACCTGCCGCAATCCTCTGCTGTTCTAACCTGTTATTATTTTCAGCCATACTCTGCTGAATTTCGAGTTGTTTAGTCTCATGCTCTGCCAGTTGTACTCGAGCCTCCAACATCTGCTGTTGAGTTACCAACTCAAGTTGTTTTTGCTGGTTCTGCAACTCCAACCTCTCTTTATCTGCTTCCAATTCAAGTTGTTTTTGCTGGTTCTGCAACTCCAACCTCTGCTTGTCTGCTTCCAGCCTAGCCATTTCCAATTTAGTCTCCAACTCCAACTTAAAGATTGCCACCTTGTCAACTGACTCTTCGTCTAACTCTCCCAAACACTCTTCGTCAAGTCTCTCCTCTTCCACCAAGTGTGTGACAATAACTCTTAACACTTGAGCTTTCAACATTTTACTGGAAACTGCTAGGTTCAATTTATCAGCCAGCAACAACAAACCAGACTTCTTTAAGTCTTTAATTTTACCAAAATTTGGCTGATCTACCAGCGCAACAACCTGATCCTCCATGGTTGGCTCAATAATCACAACTTACACTTGAAACAACACTGAAAATTATGCTTGGCCCCTGGCACAAGCTGAACACTTACCTCAAATCGTGAAGCGTTGAAAGTTTTCACAGCAGCTCAGATTGAACAGATAATTACACAGGCTTGATTAGGCGTCACTAGATAATCACAGAGTACCTAGGAAGGCAATTGCTATTAATAATTAGCACTGTTAATTGTACAAACATTACAGGGAATTAATGGTATAAGATCCCGGACACAGGCCTCCATTTGTTACCACCCTCGAGACTAAATAAGGTTCTTCTCCCAGCAGTGTACATAAAATATTTAAAATAGGCCTTTTAATAAAGTCTAGGGGAATAAGATAAAGCACTGCATAAAATGGGGAACAATATATTTATGCTAAGGGGGACAAACATAACAATTAAATGGTACGTAAATATAGCCAGAAATATTTATCAGCATGCAAATTAAAATAAAATCCTTCTCGAGCAATGAGCAATATTAATAGCACTTAAAAATTTAATTACGAGAATACAATATCATCTGACCAGGAAATAAAAACTTTGAATGACTAAATATACAAATCAAGGACTTAACTTAATACATGTCTACACTCGACCACAGCCACCACGCTACTAACCCACGCGTCTGTCCACAGGCCAAGCGTCTACTAACAAAACAACTAACTATCCACATAACATTGTGGAATTACTAATATAAATGGTAATACTAAATAACAAGATATTATTAATCTCAAGAGTACACCATTACATTAGTTTATACAATAGCATTTACAGACAAATAAATAGGAGTTATAAATCAAGGTTAAATCATAAACACTCGCTTGACAATACTTTCCCACGCTACTCACATATCCAACCTGATCAACCCCCACAGAGAAACACATGAGAATTGTAACACGAAAGCCTCATACAAATAATATGCAACTCAAGCACACTAATACATGCTATAATATATATCATATAACATACAAAATCTCACATTATACAACTGGATGCTATAATGATTAAAGAATAAGACAATACAGTAATACAATAATTAAGAGTAATGAGAGGATCTTAACAAGATTCGTAACACGCTCCACCTGGCCATTATGACCCACCTGGCCAGATGGTGCGTGCGGTGGTAGTCGCAGGGGCCCACCTGGCCAGATGGTGCGCACGGTTCTAGTCGCGGGGGCCCACCTGGCCAGATGGCGCGAGTCGTCGTAGTCCTCAACTTCACTACTGGCAAGAACATTTCCAGGGTTTAAATTTGTTGTTTGCTAAGTTGCAAGAGACCAATTTTACTGTTAACCCAAAGAAATGTAACTTTGCTAGAGGTACAATTGTTTATCTAGGGCACGAGGTTGGTTAAGGTAGGGTGATGCCTCTATCTGATAAAATTAATGCCATTGTAAGTTGTCCTATCTTGACTAACAAAAAACAGGTTCAGCGATTTTTAGCCTATTATTGTAGGTATTGTAAGAACTTTTCTATGGTAGCTTCACCTCTGACTGATTTGTTGCAGCAGAGAGTTAGATTTAAGTGGACTATCCAGTGTCAAGAAGCCTTTGATGGGTTAAAAAGTATCTTAACTTCATTCTCAATCGTCGCTAGTCCTGATTTTACTAAGCCTTTATTCATGTATATAGATGCTTCTGATTTGGGTGCAGGTGCTGTCCTACTCCAGATTGGATGTGATAATGTTGAGCATCCTGTATACTATTTTTCGAGAAAGTTCTCTAGTACAGAGAGAAATTACTCTGTTGTTGAGAAGGAGGCTTATGCTCTTGTGTTGGCATGCAAGAAGTTTGAGGTATATTTACATGGAAATAAGGTTGATGTATATATCGACCATAATCCTTTAACCTTTATTGACAGAATGAAATCCATAATCAAAAATTTTTGAGGTGGTCTTTGTATTTACAGGAATTCAATCTCCATATTCATCATATTCCTGGCAAGTTAAATGTTCTGGCTAATGCTTTATCTAGATGTTTTCCCTGAGAAAACCTATGTGAAGAACCACCCTAAATTTCCTGATTTACTTGATGAGATAATGATTGTAATTACTTGTAAGTGCTGAGTTACTGGTAATTGATTTAAAACTTAATGATGTGATATTCTTATTATATGTTTTATATATTGTAGTAGTTGATGCTGTAGTTGTGCTTGCACCTTATGAAGATTATTGTGAATATTTATGTGTTATTCATGATGTGTTTTTGCTGTCGATGTCAGGTTATCTCGAGATGATTTCGGGGCTTTTTAGTGTCCCCGCGGCCCGGTCCTCGAACAGACCTCCACCCCAGGAGGCAGCCCGTGACAGCTGACTAACACCCAGGTATCTATTTTACTGCTAGGTAACAGGGGCGTAGGGTGAAAGAAACTCTGCCCATTTTTTCTCGCCGGCGCCTGGGATCAAGCCCAGGATCACAGGATCACAAGTCCAGCGTGCTGACCGCTCGGCCGACCGACTCCCTGTCTGCAAGAATGTGTACACTGTGTCTCACATTGTACTCATTTCTTGCGATGGAGGGATGTTATGACCACATATACACCAGTATGATCATACTGAGATTGGTGTATGAATGTGCTCAAGCTATACAGTGATATCTTGGTTGATAGCCTCGTATCACAAATATTGTGTATATGATGTAATCTCATGTTACCATATATTATTCTTATTTTATATATTGTCAATGTGTGACATACATTTCCAAGTCTATATTAATTCTGTATCAAAGATGTATGACATGTAATTGTGGATATATATATTAGATGTCTAGTTATAGCAGTAGCCTAGTGTCATAGATTTGAAAAACATTCTTGCATGTTTATTGTAAGTAATGCTACATCAATGCTATACAGATAACATTATGTGGACCATGTTAGAGAGTGTATACATTGAGTTTCCATATGTATTCATCACATGTATACTGAGAGGATTCCATTTTAGTATTGTACCTAGCATTGTCCCAATGTCAGTACATTATATGAAATTATGACACTGAAACGTTTTCCACTTAGACAATATTATGATACACATATTGTATATATTTAACATATTATTATCTTTGTATGCTTATGTATAACCGTTGGCGAATGTCGTTGAATCTGCCTAACCCCTCAACCCCCCTTCCCTCTCCTCCTGTGAGGGACTTGCCAGTGTTGCCATCTCTTATTAATGTGAATTCTGATCGGGGAAAAAACAAACCAGGAGTGGGGGGACCTAAATTTATTAAGTAATGTTTACAGAGCAACTGCTGTACCACAATATCCAAGTAGGCGTGTAACATGGCTGAGTAGCATGCCAGTACTGCAAAGATGCAACTAAGGGAATAAGTCATAGGACATTAACCGTGTCTAGTGCAGCTAGCCGAAACAATGTTGCAGTACTCGCAATCAGCTTAAAGCTATAATTAAAACAATGCCAGAGGTAATTGAGTGGCACAGCCAGTACAGTATGTATAAATATATTCTGTATACACAGAGGGCATAGAATAGTTAATAGTTTCCAGGGGTAACGATATGCTAGTGCCTAGTACATGTAAAGTCTGCAACCCCAAACTTGCACACAAGTGAGCACTTGACATATGGTAAGTAGCGCAACTGCTGTACCACAATATAAGAGAAGGCATGTAACATGGCTGAGTAGAATGCCAGTACTGCAAAAATGCAACTAAGGGAATAAGTCATAGGACATTAACCGTGCCTAGTGGCAGCTAGCCGAAGCAATGTTGCAGTACTCGCAATCAGCTTAATGCTATAATTAAAAACAATGCCAGAGATAATTGAGTGGCACAGCCAGTACAGTATGTAGAAATATATTCTGGATACACAGAGGGCATAGAATAGTTAATAATTTCCAGGGGTAATGATATGCTAGTGCCCAGTACATGTAAAGTCTGCAACCCCAAACTTGCACTACAAGTGAGCACTTGACATATGGTAAGTAGCTGCGGGCAGCCCTAGACTTGGGGATCCGGCGCAGCACCCCACTCCGCAGGCCAGCGAAGCCGGTCCCCCACCCCCGAAGGGCGAGGTGCCCGCTGGCCGCAGAAGAAACTTATCTAGGTAATGGAATGACGTCTTGCCTGACGTAGGTGTGGAACGCATCACTTTTCCACCTGCCGACTGCTCTGATTGCTGCCGGCGCCAGGCCATCCTTGGACATCCGAGTGGCCCTGCCGATTCTGGAGGAGTGCGGAGCGTAATCGTTTGGAGGCAGGCCTTGTGCTCGAACGGCGGCACAGAGCACCCATGTGAAATCTTGTCTGGTGACCGGGAAGCCCGATTCGCCCAGGAAGATAGGTCCTGGTCCCAAGCCCCGTCGTCTTAAGTAGTTCGCCATGGCACGTACCGGGCAGTACTTGCTGTAGGGGTCTGCACTCAGGGTTAAAGTGGGGGTACGCCCTGCACTGTGCTTGTAGGAGGCAAACGCGATGTCGATCCCCGTTCGCAATAACGTTAACTGGTCCAAGCGTAGTGTGTGTTGCCCCTTCCCTGTATAGGTCACCTCCCCTAGCCGGAGGCAGGCTTAGTAGGCGAGGGAGAAGAGCGCTCGGTAGCAGGTCCCCCGGTATGACTGTCGTGGCGAATTGCAGTTTGCCGATAATCCCCTGCAGGTCCCGCAGGGGAAGGCTCTCGGCCCGCAGAGCATCTTCCACTGCGGTCATGTACTTCGTCCTCTTGTCGTCCGGCAGCCTTGTCTCCATACGTCGGGCGTCGATTTCAAGTCCAAGGAAGGTGAGGCAGGGGCGGGGGCCCGCAGTCTTGTGGGGGGCCAGGGAAACGCCTAGGCGCTCACCGAGGGCAATGAACACCCGCAAGCTCTGCAAGCACTCGTAGGTAGAACTCACGCAGATGAAATCGTCCAGCACCTTCACGGCATCCCGCACGCCGAACTTCTCCACGAGGATCCATTGCAGGGCGTCGGAGAACGTCTCGAAGATCCTGCAGGAATGTGCCGCCCCCATGCTGAGCATTTTTCCATAGTAGTACCGCCCTCCGTGGGCGAAGCCGAGTAGGTGGTAGTCGCTGGGGTTGACCGGGACGATCCGTAAAGCCTCTGCTATATCACATTTTGGTGGTGGCGTCTGACCACCAAGGTCTCAGTTGTCGTCTCCCGCGGGATGTTGGCGTTGACGCTCTCGGAGGTATAGGGGTAGCCGAGGATGTGGAGTAGCCTGTATTTTCCCGGCGTAGACTTTTCTCTCAGGGCTATAGGAGAACACTTGAAGTTCTCAAATGGGGGGACCTCGAAGGGGCCCGCTATGCGCCCCAGGCTCAGTTCCCTGTCTAGCATAGGTACTAGGAAAAGCATCAAGCGTGTCTGCGTCCACTGGCGTTGTGATGTGTCTTTCTTCCTGCTCTTGTCGTGAGTGGGGCGACGGGAACGATTCTCCTTGGCGGCGGCGACTCGAGGCTTGGCCTGGGGGCACGGGCAGTAGGCAGGATGTCGCTTGTGGCGGCGCGGGAGAGTGCTTGAAGGTGCAGGAGGGGACGGAGCAGCCTGTCCCGGTTGCGTGGAAAGCGTAGCAGTATCCCGGTGGTAGCCCATAGGCCCGTGCAGTAGAGTGAACGTTCGGCTGGGGAGGCGGCGGCGCGAGGCCCCACCTGAAACTGCTCCTGCGCTGCACGTTGTACGGACCGAATCTCCAGGTCGAGTCTTAGAGCGGTCCAAGGGCAGCCCGACCTCTCCTGGTCCCACCTGAATGCCTCGTCGTACCACATCCAGTCGCCGCGGAGGTTGCGCTTCATGGACTTCACGTAGCGGACATGAGTGAAAAGCGCCCGACCCTCGGCGGGAAGTCGCTAGAGGTAGATTGAAGCTAAGATGTCGAAGCCGTGCCCCCACTGCTCCAGCTTCAGAGGCGGCAAGTTCTTAGTGGATAACTGGGCCTCAGAGGGAGTGGCATGGCGTAACTCCGAGGGCCTGGCATCGCATTTGTTATGAACAATAGTGGGCTTGCTATGGGGAACTGGTACTATTAAGGGGTAAGGGTAAGTAGAATAGGGGTATCAAGATATGGGAGAATCAAAAGGCCCGGCCCCCAAAATAAAATATCCACAGTAATAAATGATTGCTACTAAACCCGGTTAGTCTAGGAATAGATTATTGTACTCCCACACAGGAAAAAGGGATACTCTGTTCAAACTTACTTATTTATTAACCCCTTAACACCCCCCATACACAATCACACCAATAACAATTTAATACTAACTTTACCACACAATCTTACGTTAAAAGCCTTGGTCCACTTAAGCAGGATACAAGGTTTACACTGGAAACAAGCTAGGGTAAAGCTGTACTATAACACGCTGGAGGTAGTCAGCTTAGGGTAAGGGACCACGTGTTTACACTGGGACCCCCGTTAGCATAACAGGTGAGAAAAATACATAAATACACTTCCTACACCCCAGGGATACTACTCTACACATAGAACGATAGGTATGCCAGACATATACAAAAATGAGTAATGGAGTACTTAACCAACTAAGTCACAGAAATAAAGAATTAAGAGGAAGGAGGAGAGCACGTCCGAACAGCACAGGCAGTCAGCAGAGAAGAGCGTCTCAGTCTCGAGCCCTGCAGCATGCGTGTGGTGCCGGGAAGAGCCCAATTGATCATACAGCTATACACATTAAAACATCTTCCCCTTATGCCTCATATTGCTACTTTCCTCATTCTACGGGTAGTTAAACTTATAACAATGTTACTTAATCCACAACAAGTTTAAGAGTCTAAATGCTTTGTGAGCAACACGAATAGTCTTACTTCTGGCAGGGATGATTACAAACAGCTTCAGCTCTCTATGCGTGCCCTGCCATATTGTCGTTAATAAGCTCAATTTTGACCTCTGGTTTCCATCTAAAGAACCCAGAGTCGTAACAGCATTCGTAAGCCAGCAGCTCGCGCCAGTTGATGTACTTGTTTGCCCAGACTTTCTCTCTTAGGGCCAGTGGGACGTGCTCACCTAGCATGGTGACGGTGTTGCCACGCGTCCCCCAGAGCTGCCCTACCCAAGGACTAGGGGTAGTAGGGAACGAGCTCTCTCGGTGGTACTCGCCATTGGGGGACGTGCCGGAAGAGCTGTGTCGCCGCCTTGTCGTGTGGCTCCTCGCCCTTGACCGTGGGCGGCGCGCAGGGGGGGGAGGCTGTGCGAGTAGGCCGGTTCGTGAGGGCGTCCGTGTTGTCCGCTCTGCCAGGGTTCGAAATCTTCTGTCGTCTCGATTCAGAGAGGGGGGCCTCCGAGCCTGAGCAATGAGCGTCCGCAGCGTTGCCCAGTCGGCGGCCGAAAGTTGTGAGGGGTGGTCGGCCGCGTCCCCCGTGGCCATCCTGTTTGGGCGTGCATCGTGGATGTGGTCGGCGTCCGAGTCAGAGCCTCCCGAAGAGGCGTCCGTGGAGGAGGCGATGCGGGCGGGTTTCACCCTTGCCCTAGGCGGTTGCGTCCTAGCACCCCTTCGTCGCTGCCCTCTTGTTGACGCCGCCCTTGTACTCTTCTTCACCGTGGGGTGGGTGGGCCGGCATCTCCGTACTGCGGATAGGGGAAAATTAAGTGGGCAGCCAGAGCAGGACAGGAGAGGAAACAAGGCTAGGCATGCAAACAAGGTAATAATATAGCCGTGTAAGCAAAGCATGGCAGGAAAAAAAAAATAAATAACGAAGTGTAACAGTAAAACGAAATAAGGACATAAGTAAACTTAACAAGATTATTGAATAGACAGAGCGAAAAAGTAGGCAATAACACAGAACCAGAGATAAGTAAAATAAATAAATGTAAATAAATAAAGTAAATAAACTCGGGAAACTAAAATAAATTTATAAATAAACCTTAATTAGTTATGAACTTTTAAAATAAACAAACATAATCAGACAATAATTAATAAAGAACTAAAATATAAAAAAGTAAAACTAAAATTAAAAGCCAGGACATAAGAAACTAAATTAAAATGGATGAGGCATAAGAAGTAAGTAGATTAAAACGTATGAACGGAATGATAAATAAACGCATAAGTGTGTAGCGAGCAGAAGTATAGGCAAAAGGAATTAAATAAAGTAAATAAGTAACGAAGTGTAACAGTAAAACGGGGTAAGGACATAGAAACTTAACAAAATTAAGAGTAGACGGGAAAAGCGAAAAAAGTAGGCAATAGCACAGAACCAGAAATAAGTAAAATAAATAAAGTGTAAATAAAATAAAGTAAATAAACTCGGGAAATTAAAATAAATTTATAATAAACCTTAATTAGTTAAAACTTCAAAAAAACAAAAAAAATAGACATTAATTAAGTAAAGAACTAAAATAAATGTAGTAAATAAACTAAAGTTAAAAGCCCGGACATAAGAAAACTAATAATAAAAAAGGATAAGGGCATAAGAAGTAAATAGAATAAATAACGTATAAAACGGAATGATAAATAAATAAACGCAGAAGAGGGTAGCGGACGAGCAGAAATAAAGGCAAAAGTAATTAAATAAGGAAATGAATAACGAAGTGTAACAGTAAAATGGAATAAGGACAAAGTAAACTTAACGAAAGTAAGAATAGACGGGGAAACGAAAATTGTAGGCAAACACAGAACCAGAAATAAGAAATAAAATAAATAATGTGTAAATAAAATACAGTAAATAACTCGGGAAACTAAAATAAACTTATAAATAAACCTTAATTAGTTAAAACTTCAAAATAAACATAAAATTAGACAAAATTAATAAAGAACTAAAATAAATATAGTAACTAAACTAAATTAAAAGCCAGGACAAAGTAACTAATAATAAAAGGATAAGGGCATAAGAAGTAAGAGAATAAGAATGTAAAAACGGAATGAAAATAAATAAACGCATAAGTGGGGAGCGGACGAGCCGAAAGAAAGGCAAAAGAAAATAAAGTAAAAATTAGCGAGGTGACAGCAAAACGGAATAAGGACATAAGTAAACTTAACAAAATTACTGAATAGCCGGGGAAACCGAAAAAAGGCATTAACACAGAACCGAAATAAGTAAAATAACATAATGTGACACATAAATAAAGAAAATAAACTCGGGAAACTAAATAAATTTAACTAAACCTTAACTAGTATAAACTTTAAATTAGACAAACATAATTAAACAAATTAATTAAAGAGCGAAAGATAAACATAGAATTAAAATTAAAACCTGTACGTAAGAAACTAATAATAAAATAAGGATAAGGGCATAAGAAGTAAGTAGAATAATAAATGTACAACGGAAGGAATAAATAAAAGCAAAAGTGGGTAGCGGACGAGCAGAAATAAAGGCATAAGGAAAATAAAAAATTAAATAATGAAGAGTAACAGTAAACAGAAAAAGGACATAAGTAAACTTGACAAAATAATGAATAGGCGGAGAAAGCGAAAAGTGTAGGCATTAACACGGAACGAGAAATAAGAAAAATAAATAATGCTAATGCGAAAATTAAATAGTAAATAAACTCTGAAACTAAAATAAATTTATAGAAAACATTAATTAATTAATAAACTTTAAAACAAATTAAACATTAATTAAATAAAGAACTAAATTATAAATAAAGTAAATAAACTAAATTTAAAGCCAGGACATAAGTACCCTATAGAGAATGAAAGAAGGCAGAGACAGCAAAAAAAGGGGGGAGGCAGTAACACAGAATAAGTAGGCAAGTAAAATAAAGAAATTGAGATAAAATAAATAAAATAAAATTAAAATTAATAAGTCATAAGCAGGGAGACTGAAATGTAGTAAAGAAAACGAATAAACGTAAAACTAACGGAAGAATGTGTAACAAACAGAATAAGGGCATAAGTAAACTGAAATAAACATTGACAAAACAGGAGAAACGAATAAATGGGGGCAGGAACCGAAAGAGGGCATGAGTAAGATAAAATGCATAAAGCGGGGGGAAGTAAATAAATGAATAATAGGAGCAGTACAACAGAGAAAAGTCACAATAAGTAAAACAATTACAAATAACACAGAAATACGAAACGTAGCAATAAGTGAAAACTGAGAGCAGGCCATGACAAATGAGAGAACTGAAATAAAAAAAACAAATGACGAATAAACGGAAAATAGACAAACGAAAGAATGTGGAACAGTAACTGAATAAGGACATAAGTAAACTAAAATTCATATAAGTATAGGAAACGGGGAACAAAAACGGAGGCAGTAACCCAGAAAAGTCAAAGTAAAATAAACATAATAATAATATATGAAATGAATAGAAGTAAGTGGAAGAATAAAGCGTGGAAAGTAAATAAACGAAAAGAGTACAGACAAGAAGTAAGGGCAGAAAAAGGGAAATGAAAAACACAAACGCATAAAAGTGCACAGGACAAACAGGAAAGACAAAAGAACTGAGAAAGGAAATAGATAAATAAAGAACGCCTAAAGCAGGGGAATAAGATGAGAAAAATAACGAGTAAAACGGAAATATAACAAAACGAAAAGAAGAAAGCGGGAGAACCAGGGAGGACGAAAGAAAAACTTAGCAGTAAATACAAGAATAACGGGGAAGATAAATGAATAAAGTAGCAGATCCCTGCAAAAAACGAAAGAAATTAAGGAAACTGAAGGATAAATAAAGAAACAACTAAAAGAGCAGCAGACAACCAGAAAACGGCTTAAGAAAACGTAAAATACGAACAAACGGAAAAGAAGAATCGAAGAGAAGTGGAGCAGCTAAATAAAGAAATAGTAGAAAAGAAAGAACCAAGACTGCCTAACGTAAAAGCGGACAAATGAGAACAGGGAAACAAGAAGACAAAAAGAACTGAAAAATAATTGATAAATAAAGATAACGCCTAAAGCAGGGAAATAGACGGGAGAATAACGAATAGAACGGAAAGATAGTACATAACGAAATGAAGAGCAGGAGAACCAGGGGGGACAAAAGAAAACTGAGAAATAAATAACAAGAATAACGGAGAAAAAAAAATGAATAAAGTAGCAGGGCCCAGAATAAAGATGAAAAGAAATTAAGGAAAACTGAAGGCTAAATAAAGAAACGACTAAATGAGCTACAGTAACAGAATAATGGCATAAGAAAATTAACATAAATTAACGAACAAACGGAAATAAAGAATCGAAGAGAAGTGAACAGCTAAATAAAGAAATAGAAAGAAAAGGACCAAGACTGCCTAAAGTAAGACTGAACGAACAAAGGAATAAATAAAAAGGGCAAGAAAAAGCCACAGGGGAAAGACAATAAAATAAGAGGAAAGGTAAAGGCACCAACACCTGAAGAGGGAGCGAGAGCGGACCCCAGGCAACGAAAATACACGATACTTCCTTCAGAAGCGGACGTAGGAATGCACAAACGAACGTCCTCTCCTCCGGCGCAGAGCGGAGGCCAACTGCACCCCTAGGGACGGGTGGAGACGGAGGGAGGAGCACCAATGTGTAGGCGGAGGGAGGAGCGCCAAGCTTCCACTCCTATGCCGCAGAGCCCAGCAGGAGAGCCTCCCAGCGTCCCCTGCTGTATTCGGCCGTCCTAGGCGTCTGCTGCTGGATCGTCAGCTTGCCCCCAAAGCTGGAACAGCAGCAGCTGGCCCGCCAG
>WNGS01056143.1:0-11546 GCA_020271785.1 Procambarus virginalis
TACATATGTATACAGGAGGTGTATACATATGTATACAGGAGGTGTATACATATGTATACAGGAGGTGTATACATATGTATACAGGAGGTGTATATAATATATATATATATATATATATATATATATATATATATATGTATGTATGTATGTATACATGAGGTGTATACATGATGAGTATACAGGAGGTGTATACAAGAGGAGTATACAGGAGGTGTATACGTGAGGAGTATACAGGAGGTGTATACGTGAGGAGTTTACAGGAGGCGTATACTTGAGGAGCATACAGGAGATGTATACATGAGGAGTATACAGGTATATACATGAGAAGTATACAGGTGTATACCTGAGGAGTATACAGGTGTATACATGAGGAGTATACAGGTGTATACATGAGGAGTATATAGGTGTATACATGAGGAGTATACAGGTGTATACTAGAGGAGTGTAGAGGAGGTGTATTCATGAGGAGTATACAGGAGGTGTATACATGAGGAGTATACAGGAGTGGTATATATGGGGAGTATACAAGAGCTCTAAACATGAGTATACATGAGGTGTATACATGAGGTGAATCAAGGAGGTGTATACATGAGAAGTATAAAGGAGGTGTATACATGAAGAGTATATAGGAGGTGTATACATGAGGAGAATACAGATAGTGTATACAAGAGGGATATACATGAGGAGTATACAGGTGTATACATGAGGAGTATACCGGAGGTGTATACGTGAGGACTATACAGGAGGTGTATACATGAGGAGTATACAGGAGGTGTATACATGAGGAGCATACAGGAGATGTATACATGAGGAGTATAAAGGTGTATACATGAGGAGTATACAGGTGTATACATGAGGAGTATACAGGTGTATACATGAGGAGTATACAGGAGGGGTATACATGAGGAGTATACAGGAGGGGTATACATGAGGAGTATACAGGTGTATACTAGAGGAGTATAGAGGAGGTGTATACATGAGGAGTATACAGGAGGTGTATACATGAGGAGTATACAAGTGCTCTAAACATGAGTATACAGGAGGTGTATACATGAGGTGTATCAAGGATGTGTATACATGAGGAGAATACAGGAGTGGTATACATGAGGAGTATACAAGAGCTCTATACATGAGTATTCAAGAGGTGTATACATGAGGTGTATCAAGGTGTATACATGAGGAGTATACTGGAGGTGTATACATGAGGAGAATATAGGTGTACACGTGAGGAGTTTACAGGTGTATACTTGAGGAGCATACAGGAGGTGTATACATGAGGAGTATACAGGAGAGGTATACATGAGAGGTATACATGAGAGGTATACATGAGAAGTATACATACGGAGTATACAGGAAGTGTATACATGAGGAGTATACAGGAGGTGTATACATATGTACATAGGAGGGATATACATGAGGAGTGTATAGGAGGGGTATACATGAGGAGTATAGAGTAGGGGTATTCATGAAGAGTATACAGGTGTATAGAAGAGTAGTATAAAGGAGGAGTATCCATGAGTATACAGGAGGTGTATACAAAAGGAGTATACAGGAGGTGTATACGTGAGGAGTATACAGGTGTATACGTGAGGAGTATACAGGAGGTGTATACTTGAGGTGCATTCAGGAGGTGTATACATGAGGAGTATGCAGGAGAGGTATACATGAGAAGTATACATGCGGAGTAAACAGGATGTGTATACACGAGGAGTATACAGGAGGTGTATACATGAGGAGTGTACAGGAGGTGTATACATGTGGAGTATACAGGAGGTGTATAAATGAGGAGTATACAGGAGGTGTATACATGAGGAGCATACAGAAGATGTATACATGAGGAGTATACAGGTGTATACATGAGGAGTATACAGGTGTATACATGAGGAGTATACAGGTGTATACATGAAGAGTATACAGGTGTATACATGAGGAGTATACAGGTGTATACATGAGGAGTATACAGGTGTATACATGAGGAGTATACAGGTATATACTAGAAGATTATAGAGGAGGTGTATTCATGAGGAGTATACAGGAGGTGTATACATGAGGAGTATACAGGAGTGGTATACATGAGGAGTGTACAAGAGCTCTATACATGAGTATACAGGAGGTGTATACATGAGGTTACCTGGTTGATACCTGGTTGATGGGGTTCTGGGAGTTCTTCTACTCCCCAAGCCCGGCCCGAGGCCAGGCTCGACTTGTGAGAGTTTGATCCACCAGGCTGTTGCTTGGAGCGGCCCGCAGAGCCACATACCCACCACAGCCCGGCTGATCCGGGACTTCTCTTAGGAAACAGTCCAGTTTTCTCTTGAAGATGTCCACGGTTGTTCCGGCAATATTTCTTATAGTCGCTGGGAGGACGTTGAACAACCGCGGACCTCTGATGTTTATACAGTGTTCTCTGATGTTTATACAGTGTTACACCTCCTTATACAGGAGGTGTATAAAGGAGATGTATATATGGGGAGTATACAAGAGCTCTAAACATGAGTATACATGAGGTGTATACATGAGGTGTATCAAGGAGGTGTATACATGAGAAGTATAAAGGAGGTGTATACATGAGGAGTATGTAGGAGGTGTATACATGAGGAGAATACAGATAGTGTATACATAAGGAATATACAAGAGGGTTATACATGAGGAGTATACAGGAGGTGTATACATGAGGAGTATACCGGAGGTGTATACGTGAGGACTATACAGGAGGTGTATACATGAGGAGTATACAGGTGTATACATGAGGAGCATACAGGAGATGTATACATGAGGAGTATAAAGGTGTATACATGAGGAGTATACAGGTGTATACATGAGGAGTATACAGGTGTATACATGAGGAGTATACAGGTGTATACATGAGGAGTATACAGGAGGGGTATACATGAGGAGTATACAGGAGGGGTATACATGAGGAGTATACAGGAGGGGTATACATGAGGAGTATACAGGAGTTGTATACATGAGGAGTATACAGGAGGGGTATACATGAGGAGTATACAGGTGTATAGTAGAGGAGTATAGAGGAGGTGTATTCATGAGGAGTATACAGGAGGTGTATACATGAGAAGTACACAAGTGCTCTAAACATGAGTATACAGGAGGTGTATACATGAGGTGTATCAAGGATGTGTATACATGAGGAGAATACAGGAGTGGTATACATGAGGAGTATACAAGAGCTCTATACATGAGTATACAAGTAGTGTATACATGAGGTGTATCAAGGAGGTGTATACATGAGGAGTATAGAGGAAGTGTATACATGAGGAGTATATAGGTGTATACGTGAGGAGTTTACAGGAGGTGTATACTTGAGGAGCATACAGGAGGTGTATACATGAGGAGTATAAAGGAGAGGTATACATGAGAAGTATACATGCGGAGTATACAGGAAGTGTATACATAAGGAGTATACAGGATGTGTATACATATGCATAGAGGAGGGATATACATGAGGAGTGTATAGGAGGGGTATACATGAGGAGTATACAGGAGTGGTATATATGGGGAGTATACAAGAGCTCTAAACATGAGTATACATGAGGTGTATACATGAGGTGTATGAAGGAGGTGTATACATGAGAAGTATATAGGAGGTTTATACATGAGGAGTATATAGGAGGTGTATACATGGATAGAATACAGATAGTGTATACATAAGGAATATACAAGAGGGATATACATGAGGAGTATACAGGAGGTGTATACATGAGGAGTATACCGGAGGTGTATACGTGAGGACTATACAGGAGGTGTATACATGAGGAGCATACAGGAGATGTATACATGAGGAGTATAAAGGTGTATACATGAGGAGTATACAGGTGTATACATGAGGAGTATACAGGTGTATACATGAGGAGTATACAGGTGTATACATGAGGAGTATACAGGTGTATACATGAGGAGTATACAGGTGTATACATGAGGAGTATACAGGTGTATACATGAGGAGTATACAGGAGGGGTATACATGAGGAGTATACAGGAGGGGTATACATGAGGAGTATACAGGTGTATAGTAGAGGAGTATACAGGAGGTGTATACATGAGAAGTACACAAGTGCTCTAAACGTGAGTATACAGGAGGTGTATACATGAGGTGTATCAAGGATGTGTATACATGAGGAGAATACAGGAGTGGTATACATGAGGAGTATACAAGAGCTCTATACATGAGTATACAAGAAGTGTATACATGAGGTGTATCAAGGAGGTGTATACATGAGGAGTATAGAGGAAGTGTATACATGAGGAGTATATAGGTGTATACGTGAGGAGTTTACAGGAGGTGTATACTTGAGGAGCATACAGGAGGTGTATACATGAGGAGTATAAAGGAGAGGTATACATGAGAAGTATACATGCGGAGTATACAGGAAGTGTATACATAAGGAGTATACAGGATGTGTATACATATGTATAGAGGAGGGATATACATGAGGAGTGTATAGGAGGGGTATACATGAGGAGTATACAGGAGTGGTATATATGGGGAGTATACAAGAGCTCTAAGCATGAGTATACATGAGGTGTATACATGAGGTGTATGAAGGAGGTGTATACATGAGAAGTATATAGGAGGTTTATACATGAGGAGTATATAGGAGGTGTATACATGGATAGAATACAGATAGTGTATACATAAGGAATATACAAGAGGGATATACATGAGGAGTATACAGAAGGAGTATACATGAGGAGTATACCGGAGGTGTATACGTGAGGACTATACAGGAGGTGTATACATGAGGAGCATACAGGAGATGTATACATGAGGAGTATAAAGGTGTATACATGAGGAGTATACAGGTGTATACATGAGGAGTATACAGGTGTATACATGAGGAGTATACAGGTGTATACATGAGGAGTATACAGGTGTATACATGAGGAGTATATAGGAGGGGTATACAGGAGGTGTATACATGAGGAGTATACAGTAGGGGTATACATGAGGAGTATACAGGAGGGGTATACATGAGGAGTATACAGGAGGGGTATACATGAGGAGTATACAGGTGTATACTAGAGGAGTATAGAGGAGGTGTATAATATATATTAGGTGTATAATATATATTAGGTGTATATATAATAGGTGTATAATATATATAATGTGTATAAAGGAGGTGTATATATGATGAGTATACAGGAGGTGTATACATGAGGTGTTTAAAGGTGTATACATGAGGAGTATACAGGAGGTGTATACATGAGGAGTATACATGATATGTATACATGAGGAGAATACAGAAGGTGCATACATGAGGAGTATACAGGAGGGATACACATGAGAAGTATACAGATGTATACATGAGAAGTATACAGGTGTATTCATGAGGAGTATACAGGAGGGGTATACATGAGGTGTACAGGTGTATAATAGAGGAGTATAGAGGAGGTGTATCCATTAGGAGTATACAGGTGTATACATGAGGAGTATACATGAGTGGTATACATGAGGAGTATACAAGAGCTCTAAACATGAGTATACAAGAGGTGTATACATGAGGTGTATCAAGGATGTGTATACATGAGGAAAATACAGAAGTGGTATATATGAGGAGTATACAAGAGCTCTATACATGAGTATACAAGACGTGTATACATAAGGAGTATACAGGTGTATACATGAGGAGTATACATTAGGTGTATACATGAAGAGAATACAGAAAGTGTATACAGGAGGGATATACATGAGGACTATAAAAGAGGTGAATACATGAGGAGTATACAGGAGGTATATACATGAGGAGTACACATGAAGTGTATACATGAGGAGTATACAGGTGTATTCGTGGTGTATACATGAGGAGTATACAGCTGGTGTATACTTGAGGAGTATACAATAGGTATATACATGAAGAGTATAAAGGAGGTGTATATATGAGGAGAATACAGGAGTATACATCAGGAGTATACATGAGAGATATAAATCAGGATTATACACAAGGTGTATACATGAGGAGTATACATGAGGAGTATACAGGTGTATACATGAGGAGTATACAGGTGTATACATGAGGGGTATACTTGAAGAGTATACAGGAGAGGTATACATGAGGAGTATAAGGGAGGTGTATACATGAGAAGTATGCAGGATGAGTATACATGATGAGTATACAGGAGGGGTATATATCAGGAGTATACAGAAGGTGTGTAAATGAGGAGTATACAGAAGGTGTGTAAATGAGGAGTATACATGAAGAGTATACAGGAGGTGTATACAGGAGGGGTATACTAGAGGAGTATAAAGGTGTATACATGAGGAGTATACAGGAGGTGTAAACATGAGGAGTATACAGGAGGGGTACACATGTGGAGAATACAGATGTATACATGAGGAGTATACAGGAAGTGTATACATGCGTATACAGAAGGTGTATTCTTGATGAGTATTCAGGGGGTGCATACATAAGTATTATTCAGGTGGGATATGCATGAGAAGTATATAGGAGGGGTATATTGGAGGAGTATACAGGACGGGAATACATGATGAGAATACAGGAGGGGGGTATACATGAGAAAGTATACAGGAGGTGTATACATGAGGAGTATACAAGTGAATACATGAGAAAGTATACAGGAGGTATATACATGTGCAGTATACAGATGTATACATGAGGAGTATACAGGAATTATATACATAAAGAGTATACATGTGTATATATGAGGAGTATACATGAGGTGTATACATTAGGTGTATACAGGAGGTGTATACATGAAGAGTATACAGGAGGTGTATAAATGAGAAGTATACAGGAGGGGTATACAGGTGTATATATGAGGAATATACAGGCGTATACATGAGGAGTATTCAGGTGTATACGTGAGAAGTATACAGGAGAGATATATCAGGGGTATACAGCAGGTGTATACATGAGGAGTATACATGAGTAGTATACAGGTTTATACATGAGGAGTATACAAGAGAGGTTTACAGGTGTGTACATGAGTATACGGGAGAGGTATACAGCAGGTGAATACATGAGGATTATACATGAGGGGTACACAGGTGTATTCATGAGGAGTATACAAGAGGAGTATACAGGAGGTGTATACATGAGTATACGGGAGAGGTATACATGAGGAGAATACAGGAGAGGTATACATGAGGTGTATACAGGTGTGTACTAGTGGAGTTAGAGGAGGTGTATTCATGAGGAGTATACAGGAGGTGTATACCTGTGGTGTATCAGGATGTGTATACATGAGGAGTATACAGGAGTGGTATACATGATGAGTATATAAGAGCTCTATACATGAGTATACAAGAGGTGTATACATGAGGTGTATCAAGGAGGTGTATACATGAGGAGTATACAGGAGTGGTATACATGAGCAGTATACAAGAGTTCTATACATGAGTATACAAGAGGTGTATAAATGAGGTGTATCAAGGAGGTGTATACATGAGGAGTATACAGAAGGTGTATACATGAGGAGTATACAGGAGGTGTATAGATGAGGAGAATACAGGTGTATACATGAGGAAAATACAGGAGGGATATACATGAGAATTATACAGGTGTATACATGAGGAGTATACAGGTGTAAACATGAGGACTATACAGGAGGTGAATACATGAGGAGTATACAGGAGGTGTATACGTGAGGAGTATACATGAAGTGTATACATGAGGAGTACTCAGGTGTATACGTGACGAGCACAGGAGTTGTATACATGAGAGTATACAGCAGGTGTATACTTGAGGAGTATACAGGAGGTGTATACATGAAGAGTATACAGGAGGAGTAAACATATGGAGAATACAGGAGGAGAATACAAGAGGAGAATACATGAGGAGTATACAGGAGAGATATGAATCAGGATTAGAAAGGAGGTGTATACATCAGGAGTGTACATGAGGAGTATACAGGAGGTGTATATATGAGGAGTATACAGGTGTATACAAGGGGGGTATACTTGAAGAGTATATAAGAGAGGTATACATGAGGAGTATACAGAAGGTGTATACATGAGGAGTATTCAGGAAGGGTATACATGAGGAGAATACAGGTGTATGCATGAGATTATAGAGGAGGTGTATACGTTGTGAGAGTTTTTTGAGCTGTGCTGACTTACGTCAGTACATTGGAATAAATACAATTGGTATAAGGAATTGAGCTCGGAAAATTTCTAAGAATTTTCTTATTCTTTAACCTTTATTCCTGTCGTGATATTCAACTAGGTCGCCTGAGGAAGGACTTGCTTAGCTAACACACCAGTGTAGTAAGCAGCTCATTCCTCACTTTGGGACCCTGTACGAACAATTGACTAGGCGCGAGCAAACGCCGAGACCCCAATGAAATTGAAATCCCCTCCACTTGGGTCGTCGACCTTCGTAATCGCCGAAGCGAATCTAACGAGTAGGTCCTGGGCTCTCACAACAATAATTTATTGTTGTGTAGTGCCGTATATTTGATCCAAAGCTCAGAAATAAGTCTCCAATAGTCGAGTGTGAAGAACATTTGCATAACAATAATAATGTGTGGGGGTGTAACGAAAAGACAGTGTTAACATAACAACTTAGTTTATTCAATAAAGTACTAACTACTACAACAAACAAAAGAATGTCAATGACGTTACTCGAAATCCTTCCTGTGACACTATCAATGACAGCTAGACACCAGCCCCTCGGACTGCATAATGAACTAACTCGAACATAAGCGTGACCACAGAGGAATCAACAAGCAAGCAAGAACTAACAGATCTATAATCACAATTACAACAAATGACACAGTGAGTTCTGAAACACGTCTCCAGTAACCTCCTAACTGTTCTACGCCTCAGTGCAGTCTACACCTGCAATAGCGGTTGCAATGCAATCAAATCAGTAGCCTTTCAATGACATCAATAACTAATGGGTTCACTGGCAACTCCAGCACCCTTCCTCAAATTAATCTTTACGTTAACACTTCGTCCCACGGACGATCAACAATCAATACAATTGATTTACGTTAATAACAAAACATTTACGTTAATTTAATAACTCTTACAACTGTCACTAGTAACGCGGAAATTACACGACACTCTACCCGTCGAGCATTCAGTGAGAAAATCCCATTAATCCCTGTACTACAAGACAGCTGATTAATCTCTTTACTAGTTACGTTAATTTACGTTAATCGGTTACTAATCACTCAGCGATGGTAAACTCTGATTTACAATGTCCAAAGTGCTAAGAGAACGGTAATCACTCGTGATTACCTTTAGAGTAATTAATTACTATCCTCAAGATCAATAATTAAACAGTTAAATACGCAACCTTTCACACTGGCTCAGCAATTTACATTAAGGTATGAATTCCGTCTGAGCCTTCCATACTCAGACCAATTCAGGTGGCTAATAACAGTAATTAGGCACCACGTTTACGTTATTCTAAAATGACGTTACTCTTCCCACGAGTCAATCAAGTGCCGGTACTTCCGGACATAAATAACGACGTTACGTTAATGGAACAATGTAGCCTTCGTGTGAGTCGATCAACAAGGATCGAGATTAATTACTTTGACTTCCTGAAACACGTCAATTACCCGGCCCACTGACCGTTAATTACGACAGACAATACTCTAATTCTTATCTGGCTGGTGGCTAGGCTCCTTGAGACTACCGTAGCTGCTTGCAGGAAAGTAAATTAACCCAAACGTATTCTACGTTACTCATATTGTAAAAGAACAAATTCTCTTAAGCAATGGGCGTTCCCTCGGTTACGTTATATTAATTGCCTCGCAATCACCTCACTGAATACTGGACTTCGATGTCCTACCAGATAAACAGGAGAATATATGTATATCCAAGTACTCGTCTACAGCCGAGTTCACCCACGACAATGTCAAATCACACTAACAAATCACAGTGATTTACGTTACAATCCGGTTGCAATGACAATACTGCAGAACCTAGTAAAATAACATACAGGACATGAACCCTCTAGAACACTGCCCCCACAATGACTTTACTGAACTGCAGTCACCCACGGTGATTGCTCAACTCTAGCAACAATCACTAACAATGACAACCCCTTTGCAACAACACACACGGCAAGTACTCTAATTTCCAAGTATTAGAATACTGCTCAACACTTACTTATTTACTGTTGCAAATGACCCCAGTGCTCTCAATAACCCCTAGAACATAGGTCCCAAATTTGCAATCACCACACAGTAAATAACACAATAACACTGGGCACCGTGACACTACGTATATATATATATATATATATATATAGATAATTACTGCTGACACATGTAGCCTACAGCTATCAAACGTTATTGGGAACACTAAGGAGATCTCGCACTCCTAAATCACATGGGTGAGTGATTTATCGATCACGCATGCCGAATAAACACTCCCGAGTTTTACGTTACTCGACAGAGCGAGGGCTGTCACTCCCGACAGCCTCGTCACTCACCAAATTCTACCAAAATTACGTTAATACTGCAACCACAATATGTATATATATAATCACACTTGTCACGGCCCTGGGAACAATACAAGAAATTAAAAACACACTGTGGCACACTCCACAATAATCATTGCCAGGAATCACTGACGTTACCACATACCTGAGCGCTCAGTGTTGAAATTCCACACCTGCAAGACTACACATGAAATGATATCACTCCGTCCCACGGACGATCAAGAATGAATAATTACCACAATGGAATAATATAATATTACATGGACATCCTCTCAGTCCTTGGCTAATCTATGTATATACTCTGTTCCCGTGTGTACCCACACACACACACACTGTACGTCTGTGCTCACAAGACGTAGGTCCCTCAGGACTGACACGATGACAACAAGGGTGATTATCTCCTCGTCCACACTTCACTTCACCTACAGGTGCTGCGTGACAATGCGACGGAACACTTGACCTCGAATTCAAGCTTTAGAGACTACTAATCACCAGAAATACACACATAGGTACTTACATTCATACTGCCGGCTTACACACACCATTCCCATACATCAGGCACCCCGCTATGGGTGGCTGGCTCAGTGGTGGTAGGCTGGCTGGTTGGTACCTCAGCGGTATCGTTCGTACAATGGCGCGCACCGAACCCTCCCACAACACGGCTTGTTTCGTACCCTCGACCCACCGGTGAAGTGAAGCGTTCGTACCCAGGTGACGCGCACAATGATTTCGTCTTAAACAAACATGGGAAATCTGCCTTAAAGCACTAACACTTATTTCCCCGTTCCCATCGACTGCTACAGAGCACTAGCAAGTCTAATCATCACTGGTATGGGATCTACGAGTCTGTTACTGCTCGTATGCACATTACCCCACGATCCCAGATAAGATCTTCTCTATTCACTCGCTGTTCACAATGTCCATTCCCCTCCAAGCGACGACTACGGCCGGATTCTGTGACGACCGCTGTAGTAGATGAAGCAGGAGTTGAAACAGCTGAGTTGTTGAACCACCACGACGCACTATACTCAATTTGGCCGAATTGAGCATAGGAGCGTCTTGACAGGGTGATGGCTCTCCCAGAATGATCCTCACACCGTCGATTCCCGCGTA
>WNGS01056147.1:0-11752 GCA_020271785.1 Procambarus virginalis
AGATGTCATCCAACTATCAACGATTTAGGCAATATTTTGCCGTTTTTTCCGCGTTTTCAGGCCTTTTTGGTTTATTGCCATTAATTCATAAATTTACGATAAATAAGATGTAAACTCGTAATGAATTGCAAATTAAAATTAAATACTTGATTCTCAATCAACTATTTGTACCTCGTTAAAATAGTGGGTCAGATATTGATAGGAGAGATTTTCTGTTTTATGCATATTTCGGCGTTTCAGCCGGATTAGAGCGGTTTTACGAATACCTCTTCTTTCATTATATAAACGGAAATTCAGGAACATTTTAGTTCAATTAATGAAAAAACACACTGATTTTATCATTTGAATTGGAAAACGCTTTTTCATAAGATCAAAATAACACGCTTAATAGTTTCAAGCAAATATCCACGTAATTGTAATGTTGTGACTTTTTCACGTTTTCATGTGAAAAAATGTGTCATTTAAGGTAGTAATATTCGAATTTGTTTTTGTTTTTAGGTAAAAATGTTCGAATTTTCTAATATTTTGATACTACTTCATGTTGTCTCTCTATTTGTGATTTGGATTACAAATCTCAGAATTTCACATAATTTGCGTTTTTAGCATGTTTTCTTGCATTGTGCCTTGTACATAAAATCATCAAATTTGGCAATATTTTGAAGTTTTTCATCGTTGTTTCCTTTATGATATTTCATCCAATATCAACGATTTAGGCACTATTTGGCCTTTTTCCATGTTTACAGGCATTTTCTGTTTATTGCCATTATTTCATAAAATTTACGATAAATATGATGCAAACACGTAAAGAATTGCAAATTACCCTTAAATATATGATTTTCAATCAACTATTTGTACCTTGTTAAAATAGTGAGTCAGATATTGATTAAGAGAGATTTCTGTTTTATTGCATATTTCGACGTTTCAGCCGGATTAGAGCAGTTTTACGAGTACCTCTTCTCTCAGTAATATAAACAAAAATTCTGAAATATTTTAGTTAATTCTAACGAAAACAAATCGATTTTTATCATTTGAATTGGAAACAACGTTTTCATATGCCTTTTTAATGATCAAAATAATTCGCAACCTCGCTATATGATTTGATGTAAAAATCCTCGAATTTGGTATTATTGTGACCTTTTTAACGTTTTCATGTACAGTGATTTTAGGTAAAAATTTTAGAATTTACTAATCTTTTGATACTACTTCATGTTGTCCCACTATATGTGATTTGACCTACAAATCTCAGAATTTTACATAATATTGCGTTTTTAAGAAAGTTTTCTTGCATTGTGCATTGTACTTAATATTCTATGACGGTAACGAGTTGGAAATGGTGGTCGGCAGTCTTCCAACTAGCAGGTGTCAGTGCTGGCCACATAATATATAAAAAAAGATAAGGAAAAAAAAAAGAGAAAAAAAAAGAATGACTGCGTGATTGGTAATCTGTGGTAAGGTCGGAAATATAAGACAATAATAAAAAATGGACTTTAATAACAATAAAAAACACAAATTGAAACAAATGCAAAATCTTTGCTTAATGGTAAAAATGTCAAATGGAAAAAATACATAAACATGAAAATAGATTACGTTAATGGGGAGGAGAATTGACATACAAAAGTAAATAAAATATGAATGCTGGAATATATGCACTAACTATAAACCTCTATTTGACCACACAAGGTGAGTCACTTAGGAGTTCATAGCTTGCGAGCACACAATATTCTGGCTGGCAGAAACGCAAGGGACTCCAACAATAAATGGCGAGGTCTTGTGATTGGCGAGGAGCCGGAGTGTGTTGGTTGGCCGCCAATGAGGAAGCTGGATGGCCGCAAGTCGCTAGTTAGGCATTGAAGGTTCGGCGCGTCGACCAGGTGCAGCAGGTGCTGGAGTGGGGGGGAGGAGGGAGTTGCTGGTACGTGTGGCTATCTTAATATGTACGTTTAGCCACTACAAAACGTATCTTGTATATTGATGAGGACAGGACGAGTCGCAGAAATAGCAGGCTAAACCTCTGATAAGAGATTATCGTCACAACTCTCCCCGAAGCCTGCTGTTTCGGGTGAATCATGTCCACTGGAGGTAGAGTGGGAGGTGGAGCTGCCTCTACCTCATGCACTCTGGAGAGGGCATCAGCGATGATGTATCAGTCCCCTTGATGTAGCAGACCTTTAAATTGAAGCCTTGAAGATATAAAGCCCATCGCAGTAGACGTTGGTTATTAAATTGGGCTTGATGTAAGAATCTCAGAGGGTTGTGGTCCGAATAGATGGTAGTGGACCTAGCACCGTGCAGATATGGTGCAAAGTGTGTAAGCTCAGGACGATGGACAGGAGTTCCTTCTCTATAGTACTGTAGTTCTTCTGATGAGGCTTCTACTTGCAACTGTAGTAGCTGACAGGTAGAACCTCCTCGCCTCGCTGCTGCATTAAGACACTTCCGATGCCGGTACCACTGGCGTCGACATGGAGGATGAAAGGCTTCCTGATATCTGGTGAGGCGAGAATGGGATTAGAACAGAGGAGGAATTTGAGTTGTTCGAATGCAACGGTTTGCTCTCTGGTCCAATTATACCGTTGCTTGGGACTGGTTAACGTGATTAATGGGGTTGCAACAGTGCTAAAATTCTTCACAAACCTACGGTAATAGGAAGCAAGACCAAGGAAGCGCAGGAGCTGCTTCCTGGTAGTAGGCTGTGGATACTGTTGGATTGCTTGAATGTGAATGTTTAACGGAGCCAGGCTGCCACTCCCTATAACATGACCCAGGTACCGCACTTTACCTTTCGCGAAGGTGGACTTGCCCAAATTGAGAGCTAAAACAGCTCTAATGCGGCTGAAACGTCGAAATATGCAATAAACAAGGTTTGTCTCTTAATCAATATTTTACTCGCTATTGTAACGAGGTAGGATTGGTTGATTGAAATAATGTATTTAATGTGAATTTGCAATTAATTACGCGTATACACCAGATTTGTCGCATATTAAAGAATTAATAACAATAATCTGACAATCCGTATCCAAGGAGAAAAACCCTGATTTTATTGCATATTTCGACGTTTCATCCGCATTAGAGCTATTTTTGCCGTATATCATCTTCTATAACATACAAGGAAAATCTGGAACATTTTAGTTAATTCTAATGAAAACACATTGATTTGTGTGATTTGAACGAATAATGGACTATCTCGTCATTTTTCCCACGATTTTAAGGATTGCCAGTTTATTGTTAATAATTCATTACATATGCAACAAATCTGATGTATACGCGTAATTAATTGCATATTCACATTAAATACAAAATTTCAATCAACCATTCGTACCTCGTTAAATTCGCGAGTAAGATATGATTAGGAGAGAAACTTTGTTTTTATTGCATATTTCAACGTTTCAGCCGCATTAGAGCTGATGCGGATGAGGCAACGGCAACTTGTTTGATTAGAGCAAATGCACATTAAATACATTATTTTCAATCAACCATTTGTATCTCGGTAAAGTAGCGAGTAGGACATTGATTAGGAGAGAAACCTTGTTTTTATTGCATATTTCGACGTTTCAGCCGCATTAGAGCTGTTTTAGCTCTAATCAGACTCCGCCTCAGCTCTAATGCGGCTGAAGCGTCGAAATATGCAATAAAACAGGTTTTCTCTCCTAATCAATATCTTACTCGCTATTGTAACGAGGTACGAATGGTTGATTTAAATAATGTATTTAATGTGAATTTGCTAATAATTACGCGTATACATCAGATTTGTCGCATATGTAATGAATTAATAACAATAAACTGACAATCCGTATCCAAAGAGAAAAGCCCTGATTTTATTGCATATTACGACGTTTCAGCCGCATTAGAGCTGTTTTTTCAGTACATCTTCTCTGTAACATACACGGAAAATCTGGAACATATCAGTTAATTCTAATGAAAACACATTGATTTGTGTGATTTGAACGAATAATGGACTATCTCGTCGTTTTTCCCACGTTTTTAAGGATTGCCAGTTTTATTGTTATTAATTCATTACATATGCGACAAATCTGATGTATACGCGTAATTAATTGCAAATTCACATTAAATACATTATTTTCAATCAACCATTCGTACCTAGTTACAATAGCGACTAAGATATTGATTAGGAGAGAAACCTTTTTTTTTGCATATTTCGACGTTTCAGCTGCATTAGAGCTGATGCGGAGGGGGCAACGGCAACTTGTCTGATTAGAGATAAAACAGCTCTAATGCGGCTGAAACATCGAAATATGCAATAAAACAAGGTTTCTATCCTAATCAATATCTTGCTCGTTATTGTAACGAGGTACGAATGGTTGATTGAAAATTTTGTATTTAATGTGAATACAATTAATTCGCGTATACATCAGATTTGTTGCATATGTATTGAATTATTAACAATAAACTGGCAATCCTTAAAATCGTGGGAAAAATGACGAGATAGTCCATTATTTGTTCAAATCACACAAATCAATGTGTTTTCATTAGAATTAACTAAAATATTCCAGATTTTCCGTGTATGTTACAGAAAGAAGATGTACTGCAAAAATAGCTCTACTGCGGCTGAAATGTGGAAATATGCAATAAAATCAGGGTTTCTCTCTCTTGGATACGGATTGTCAGTTTATGTTATTAATTTATTACATATGCGACAAATCTGATGTATACGCGTAATTAATTGTAAATTCACATTAAATGCATTATTTCAATCAACCATTCGTACCTTGTTACAATAGCGAGTAAAGTTCGAACATTTTACCTAAAATCACCCTACATGAAAAACGTAAAAAAGTCACTCTAATACCTAATTCGAGGATTTTTACTTCAAATCCTAGAGCGAGGTTGCTTATTATTTTGATCATTAAAAAGGCATATGAAAACGATGTTTCATTTCAAATGATAAAAATCATGTGTTTTCCTTTAGAATTACCTAAAATGTTCCTCTACTTCCGTTTATTTCTGAATTCGTAAAACCGCTCTAATCTGGCTGAAACTTCGAAATATGCAATAAAAACAGAAATTCCCTCTAATCAATATGTTCTCACTATTTTAACGAGGTACAGATAGTTGATTGAAAATCAAGTATTTAATTTTAATTTCCAATTAATTACGTGTTTGCATCATATATATATCGTAAATTTATTGAATTAATGGCAATAAACAGAAAAGGCTAGAAAACGCGGCAAAACGGCAAAATATTACATAAATCGTTGATATTTGGTTTAAATCTCACAAAGGAAACAAGGATAAAAAAACTCAAAATATTGCTAAATTCGATGATATTAAGTACAATGCACAATGCAAGAAACTTTCTTAAAAACGCAATATTATGTAAAATTCTGAGATTTGTAGGTCAAATCACATATAGTGGGACAACATGAAGTTGTATCAAAATATTAGTAAATTCGAACATTTTTACCTAAAATCACTCTACATGAAAACGTTAAAAAAGTCACAATAATACCAAATTCGAGGATTTTTACATCAAATCATATAGCGAGGTTGCGAATTATTTTGATCATTAAGAAGGCATATGAAAACGTTGTTTCCAATTCAAATGATAAAAATCAATGTGTTTTCGTTAGAATTGACTAAAATGTTTCTGAATTTTTGTTTATATTACTGAGAGAAGAGTTCCCGTAAAACTGCTCTAATCCGGCTAAAAATTCGAAATATGCAATAAAGACAGGAAATCTCTCTTAATCAATATCTGACTCACTATTTAACAAGGTACAAATAGTTGATTGAAAATCAACTTTGAAAATTTAAGGGTAATTTGCAATTCATTACGTGTTTGCATCATATTTATCGTAAATTTTATGAATTTAACGGCAATAAATAAAATGCTTGAAAACGTGGAAAAACGGCAAATATTGCCTAAGTCGTTGATATTTGGATGAATCTCATAAAGGAAACAACGATGAAAAACCTCGAATATTGCAAAATTTGATGATTTTATGCACAAGGCACAATGCAAGAAAACTTGCTTTAAAACGCAATATTATGTGAAATTTTGAGATTTGTAAGCCAAATCACAAATAGAGAGACACATGAAGTAGCATCAAAATATTAGTAATTTCGAACATTTTTACCTAAAATCACCCTACATGAAAACGTAAAAAAGTCACTATAATACCTAATTCGAGGATTTTTACTTCAAATCATAGAGCGAGGTTGCTTATTATTTGATCATTAAAAAGGCATATGAAAACGATGTTTTCATTTCAATGATAAAAATCAATGTGTTTTCTTTAGAATTACCTAAATTGTTCCTCTACTTCCGTTTATTTCTGAATTCGTAAAACCGCTCTAATCTGGCTGAAACTTCGAAATATGCAATAAAAACAGAAATTCTCTCTTAATCAATATGTTCTCACTATTTTAACGAGGTACAGATAGTTGATTGAAAATCAAGTATTTAATTTTAATTTCCAATTAATTACGTGTTTGCATCATATTATATCGTAAATTTATTGAATTAATGGCAATAACAGAAAAGGCTAGAAAACGCGGCAAAACGGCAAAATATTACATAAATCGTTGATATTTGGTTTAAATCTCATAAAGGAAACAAGGATAAAAAAACTCAAATATTGCTAAATTCGATGATATTAAGACAATGCACAATGCAAGAAAACTTTCTTAAAGACGCAATATTATGTAAAATTCTGAGATTTGTAGGTCAAATCACATATAGTGGGACAACATGAAGTCGTATCAAAATATTAGTAAATTCGAACATTTTTACCTAAAATCACTCTACATGAAACGTTAAAAAAGTCACAATAATACCAAATTCGAGGATTTTTACATCAAATCATATAGCGAGGTTGCGAATTATTTTGATCATTAAGAAGGCATATGAAACGTGTTTCCAATTCAATGATAAAATCAATGTGTTTTCGTTAGAATTAACTAAAATGTTCAGAATTTTTGTTTCTATTACTGAGAGAAGAGGTACTCGTAAAACTGCTCTAATCCGGCTGAAACGTCGAAATATGCAATAAAAACAGAAATCTCCTTAATCAATATCTGACTCACTACTTTAACAAGTTACAAATAGTTGATTGAAAATCATATATTTAAGGGTAATTTGCAATTCTTTACGTGTTTGCATCATATTTATCGTAAATTTTATGAATTAATGGCAATAAACAGAAAATGCCTGTAAACATGGAAAAAAGGCCAAATATGGCCTAAATCGTTGATATTGGATGAAATATCATAAGGAAACACGATGAAAACTTCAAAATATTGCAAAATTTGATGAATTTGCAAACATCCTAAATTCGACACTTGAGCCATGTTTTGAGCCAAATTCTGGCTCAATTGTTTTTGAGCCAAATTCTGGCTCTCTGCAAGCATTCGCAGTTTTAATTAAGACTTTTTATACCGAAAATATGCCAATTACTGAAAGCGGCGATGGATCACATTTAGCCCAAACCCTCACTGCAGTTTTCAAAATATCCCAAACATCCAAATTCGACGCTTGGTCCATTTTTTGGAGCCAAATTTTGGCTCTCTGTGCCTATTCGCAGTTTGATAGTACGAATTTTTATACCAAAAATATGACAATTACTGAGAGCGGCGATGGGTCACATTTTGCCAAAAAACCCTGCAGTTTTAAAATATATTACAAACATCCAAATTCGACGCTTGAACCATATTTTGGAGCCAAATTCTGGCTCTCTGCACGTATTCACAGTTTGGAACTTACGAATTTTTATACCGAAATTATGCCATTACTGAGAGCAGCGATGGGTCACATTTTGCCAAACCCCCCTGCAGTTCTAAAAATATCACAAACATCCCAAATTCGACCCTTGAGCATTAAACCCTATTTTGGAGCCAAATTCTGGCTCTCAGCACGTATTCGCAGTTTGAAATTACGAATTTTTTAACCGAAAATATGCCAATTACTGAGAGCAGCGATGGGTCTCATTTTGCCAAACCCCCCCTGCAGTTCTAAAATATATCACAAACATCCCAAATTCGACCCTTGAGCAATTCAACCCTATTTTGGAGCCAAATTCTGGCTCTCGGCACGTATTCGCAGTTTGAAATTACGATTTTTAAACCGAAATATGCCAATTACTGAGTGCGGTGATGGGTCACATTTTGCCCAAACCCCCCTGCAGTTTAAAAATCCGAAACATCCAAAATTTGACCCGTGAGCCATATTTTTGAACCAATTCTGGTCTCTGCATGTATTCGCAGTTTGAAATTACAAATTTATACCGAAATATGCCAATTACTGAAATCAGCAAGGGATCGCATTTTGCCCAAACCTCCCGTGCAGTTTTCAAAATATTCCAAACATCCCAAATTCGACGCTTGAGCCATATTTTGGAGCCAAATTCTGGCTCTCTGCACGTTTTCGCGTTTTGAAATTACGAGTTTTTTATCGAAAATATGCCAATTACTGAGAGCGGCGATGGTCACATTTAGACCAACCCCCCAGCAGTTTTCAAAATATCCCAAACATCCCAAATTCGACCCTTGAGCAATATTGTAGAGCCAAATTCTGGCTCTCTCCACTTGTTCGCAGTTTGAAATTACGACTTTTTATACCGAAAATATGCCAATCACTGAGAGCCACGATGGGTCACATGTTGCACAAACCTCCCTGTAGTTTTCAAATATACCAAACATATCAAATTCGACCCTTGAGCCATATTTTGGAGCCAAATTCTGGCTCTCTACACGTATTCACAGTATAAATTACAAATTATTATACCAAAAATATGCCAATTACTCTAAGGGGGCTTAATCACGAAAAAATTCGGAAAAAATCGTAATATTTTGATTTTTTTTTTATAAATACTACGTAGTTTCTGGCAACACTGTGGCGCAATCCCAATATATTATGATATAATTGATGTATTTATGGTGCTTTTCCATGCGTAAATGGTCAGAATCCGGCGCCCCGCGACTGTGGCGCGCGGAAGGTATTGCGTCGTATGTTCTAATGTTAAATTTTTCGTAATAACGTCGGAAATAACTCTGTATGTATAATCTAAAATATACACTCGTTGGCAACTATCTCCTCGTAGTGGGCGGTGACTCTGGTAGACACCAGCAGTGGCCTGTTGTCTCCTGATGAGTGAGGATGTATGTCGACGCGCTCTCTATTCTCGCTCCTGAATATGCATTTCTTGGGTTTCCTGCACAATGACGTGTAGTAGGAAGAGTCACAAGATTAGAGCAGCAAATTGGCACTCGCTCACCGTCTTTATCAGGAAAAGCAAGCTGCTTTAGCGCAAGACGAGTAATATCGAGTGGAGGCGGGATCAGCTGTGAGGCGTGACGCACCCCCCCGCCCTCACTCACCTTCTCGACCCTCCTCACTCACCTTCCTCGACCCTCCTCACTCGCCTCCTTGACTAATGAGAATGATATAACTGATTGATACTAAGTTAAAGAAAGAGGTGATGCAGAAACCACGACACTCACTACAGCCCAGACAAGCTCCTGAGGATGGTGATCCCAGCTATGGGAGTGTCCTATTAGTGCCCATTGCAGTGCCACCTTGAGCCCCCAAAATTCGTCCATTATAATAGGTAGTATGTTTTAGTGTTATAATTGGATGTTTTTTCCCCCCCCCACCCCTGCAGTTTTCAAAATATTCCAACATCCCAAATTCGACGCTTGAGCAATATTTTGCATCCAAATTCTAGCTCTCTGCACAGTATTCGCATTCTTAAATTAGACTGTTTTATACGAAAATATGCCAAAATTCTGAGAGCAGGCGATGGATCACATTTGCCCAAACCCTCCCCCCCTGCAGTTTTCAAAATATTCGCCAAACATCCCAAATTCGACGCGTGGTCCATATTTTTGCACCAAATTCTTGCTCTCTGTGCCGTATTCGCAGTTCGTATTACGATTTTATATCCAAAATATGACAATTACTGAGAAGGCGGCGATGGGTCACATTTTCCAAACACACCCCTGCAGTTTTCAAAATATCCTTACAATACATCCAAGTTCGACGCTGAGCCATATTTTGGGGCCAAATTCTGCTCTCTGCACGTATTCCAGTTTGAACTTACTATTTTTATACCAAAATATGCCAATTACTGAGAGCGAGCAGATGTGGTCACATTTGCCATACCCCCCAGCAGTTTCTAAAATATCCAAACATCCTAAATTCGACCCTTGAGCCAATTAACTATTTGGAGCCAAATTCTGGCTCTCCAGCACGTATTCGCCGTTTGAAATTACGACATTTTTATAAAGAAAATTGCCAATTACTGAGAGCAGCGATTGGTTCTCATTTTGCCAAACCCCCCCCCCCACCCTGCAGTTTCTAAAAATATATCACAAACATCCCCAAATTCGACCCTTGAGCATACCTATTTTGATGCCAAATTCTAGGCTCTCGCACGTATTCGCAAGTTCTGAAATTACGACTTTTTATTCCGAAAATATGCCAATTACTGAGTGCGGCGATGGGTCACGATTTTGCCCCAAACCCCCCTGCAGTTTCAAAAATATCCCATACATTCCAAATTCTGACGCCGGAGCCATAATTTTGGCCAAATTCTGGTCTCTGCACTGTATTCGCAGTTTGAAATTACATTTTATACCAAAAATATGGCCAATTACTGAACGGCAAGGATCCATTTTGCCCAACCTCCCTGCAGGTTTTCAAATATCTCCAAACATCCCAAATTCGACGCTTGAGCCATATTTTATTTGGAGCCAAATTCTGGCTCTGCACGTTTTTGCGTTTGAAATTACCGACCGTTTTTATACGAAAAATATGCAATTACTGAAGAGCGACGATGGGTCACATTTTGCCCAAACCCCCCTAGCAGTTTTCAAAATATCCAAACATCCCAAAATTCGACCTTGAGCATATTTGTAGACCAAATTCTTGCTCTCTGCACTTTTCGTGTTGAAATTACGACCTTTTTATTATAAAGTCGTAATTTCAAACAGCGAATACGTGCAGAGAGCCAGAATTGGCTCCAAAATATGGCTCAAGGTTCGAATTTGGGATGTTTGGGACATTTTCGAAACTGCAGGGGGGTTTTGTCAAAATGTGATCCATCGCCGCTTAGAGGGCATAGATACGGGTAAAGTAAAAGTTGTTCAATTTGTTTGTAAATTTGTTTATGAAATGTTTATAAAAAGGGCTGCAACTGGTCCAAGTTTCAGCATCACACCCTAAACAGAAAGGGAGAAAAAAAATACACAACGTATTATGCAACGAATTTTCAAAATGTTGCAGGGAACACATGTGTCAACTAAAATCATTTCTATAACACTTAGATATCACACTAGCATGTAGTAAAGGATTGTGCGGGGCAGTTTTATCAAAAAAGTGTTTAGTGCAATATTACAATTATTCAAAGTTCCCTTCCAAAAATATGCAATATATGATGTTTATAAATATTTATAAAATCAATAAACAGACTTTGGGCTAAAGTGCTCCGCACAAGTGTAGAAGCACAAACTCTACTTATAAGGTGCAATTTCATGAAAATTGATTAAAAAAATGAACGCTGTGCAACACCTTTCAGTTGTAAATTTCTTACCTGAGTAAAATAAGATCAAAGTTTGGCCACCTGTAGCCAAGCTTGACGTTGACCAATTTCGTTCATAATTGGCACCCTTGCAGATAGGCATCCGTTCAGCAAGGTGTGTAAGTTTCATGCAAATTCCCTGATAACAAACGGGGAAAAAAAATATATATACATATATATATATATATGCCTGCCCATATATATTACAATTATTTTTT
>WNGS01056151.1:5527-15800 GCA_020271785.1 Procambarus virginalis
GGGCGTGCATGACAAGATCTTTGACAGGGCGTGTATGACATGATCTTTGACAGGGCGTGTATGACATGATCTTTGACAGGGCGTGTATGACAAGATCTTTGACAGGGCGTGTATGACAAGATCTTTGACAGGGCGGTATGACAAGATCTTTGACAGGGCGTGTATGACGAGAACTTTGACAGGGACGAGTATGACAAGATCTTGACAGGGCGTGCATGACAGATCTTTGACAGGGGCGTGCATGACAAGATCTTTGACAGGGCGTGCATGACAAGATCTTTGACAGGGCGTGCATGACAAGATCTTTGACAGGGCGTGTATGACAAGATCTTTGACAGGGCGTGCATGACAAGATCTTTGACAGGGCGTGTATGACAAGATCTTTGACAGGGCGTGTATGACGGAACTTTGACAGGACGAGTATGACAAGATCTTTGACAGGGCGTGTATGACATGATCTTTGACAGGGCGTGCATGACAAGATCTTTGACAGGGCGTGCATGACAAGATCTTTGACAGGGCGTGCATGACAAGATCTTTGACAGGGCGTGTATGACAAGATCTTTGACAGGGCGTGCATGACAAGATCTTTGACAGGGCGTGTATGACAAGATCTTTGACAGGGCGTGTATGACGGAAATTTGACAGGACGAGTATGACAAGATCTTTGACAGGGGCGTGTATGACAAAATTTGACAGGGCGTGTATGACAAAATTTGACAGGCGTGTATGACAAAATCTTGGCAAGCGTGTATGACAAGATCTTTGCCAAGACGTGCATGACAAAATCCTGACAGGGCGTGTTATGGACAAGATCTTTGCCAGACGTGCATGACAAAATCCTTGACAGGGGTGTATGACAAGATCTTTGACAGGGCGTGTATGACAAAATTTGACAGGGGTGTATGACAAAAATTTGACAGGGCGTGTATGACAAAAAATTTGACAGGGCGTGTATGACAAATCCTTGACAAGGCGTGTATGACAAGATCTTTGCCAAGACGTGCATGACAAAATCTTGACAGGACGGTATGACAAAATCCTTGACAGGACGCGTATGACAAAATCCTTGACAGGACGCGTATGACAAAAACAATGGCCACAATTGTATAACACAAAATCTAATACAATTCAAGAATCCTAACAGACGTTAAGCTGTTGTGTAATACAATGTTGCTGTTGCATGGACACCGTTGCACAGTGGCTGGTTAATCATGTTCACTTCATAATAAAACACATAATTCGCCACCATCAACAAGTCTATGTTCCTGTTTAACTTGTGATCAAATTACTCCCGCCAAATAAAAAATAAAACTATCCCTTGTTGGAAACGAATTAACCATTAACCTTGCAAAAATGTAAATATTATGCATGTATAATATTTTTCATATTTATGAATTGCTACAAAAAAATGAAAAAGTTGTTTAAAGTATCATATGAAAATCCCGTCAAATATTTACATAAGTGTAATTTAAAAATTTAATTTTGTAATATTCATTAAATACCAAACATTTTAATGAGAAATCTGAGCATGTTTGGTCATGAGGATTGTTTATCTTAAGAAAAAAACAATTTTCTTTGCATTCGTTGTTGTACTGTTTCTATATGTATGATGTTTGTGTGTGTCATAAGTGAGGGTGAGTGTGGGAGCCTCATGAGTCGTGAGTAAGTGTGAGGAGCCTCAGGTGTAAGTGTAGCTGAGTGTGTACCTCATGCACCACACATATACAACACACCTAGTAACACTACACCAACAGCAGTGTTGCACACCTCTCTAGACACTTCCTCTGGTCCCAGTAGGAAAAAAAGCACGACTTTGGAGTCGGTTGTAGTGTGGCCTGAAGTGAGAGAGAGAGGAGAGAGGAGAGAGAGAGAGAGAGGAGAGAGAAGAGAAGAGAGAGAGAGACAGAGACAGAGAGAGAGGAAGGATGTGTGGCAATTATCAAAATTATCAAAGACAGCGCCAAGTTACTATAACACACAGCACTTGAATGATACATGAAAAGGAGCTGGAATACGAAGCCCCAGGGTGAAGGAACGCTGCCTAAACAACAGGGGCCATAGCGGGATCAAACACCGCCCACGCAAGAAGCGAAGTCGCCACTCTACCGACCAATTCATGCAGGGGGAAGAATTGTTTCTAAATAAAGCCTCCTTGGTTCAAAGAGATAGCGAGTGCCTGGTTTTAGTGTGTCATGACCGCTCAAAGTGCTGCTTGCTAGAGGTTGTGCTCTTGTCACTACGAGGGTTAGAGACCTCTTGCGTCACCAGGAGCACTTCAGTGACGGGGTATGGAGGCCAGGTGTGCTGTCCGACTCATCAATCACCTTCAAGGAAGGTAGTCGCCCTCTCTGTCAGTTGGTGAATTGTGCTTTACCTGAGGGTATGGTGTGAGAGTACAGGCTGATTACCTCGGACTACGTCCGTCTCTAAGTGTCGGGATGTAGCTCCCGGTCCCAACACACGCGGAAAGTTTAGTCCACTTGAGGACATATCTTCCTGGACACAATGGTTGTTCGTACTGCCATTGTGGAGAACAACTAGGCTCCTTTCCTTGGCCTTCATGATTGCTATATACGGTCTTCCACCCTCCTCCCCCCCCCAACACACGCGTGCACACACTCACCCCACACTCACGTGCACCCCTCCTCACCACCCCCCCACACACACGTTAAACAATAACGACTCACCTAAGCTATACAACTCAATATACTTAATAATATACACGGCGTCTCGTCCATAAAATATTCCAGCCATATTTTTTCAGGATAAAATGAAATTCAGATTAAAATACGGCTTTATTATTTAGGTGTTGTGTTCCCTCACTCTGCAGCACTTCCACACTGTTTAGTGAGCTTATATCCCAGTTATAACAGTCAGCCGTCAGCGGCACCAGTCATTATCACAGACGGTTACTGACTGTTCCTCTGTAATTAGGTGGAGGACAGCGGTGCAAATTACCAGAGCCAGCAGTGAACGCTGGAAATGTTATAGTGTGACTTGTTATGGGCTGTTTTCCCCTCACCCTGCCAGCCTGGCTCGCTCAGTTTCCCTTCCTGTCTGCCTACCTGCTTCCCTCCCTTACCCTCCCTGCCCACCGCTCACGCTACTCGCTAGGGGTGCGCCTTCAGGGACACCCCACACAGGCACTACTGACCTCAGGGCACTGTGGCCAGGTACTGGCCTCAGATCGCCACTGCCTCTACTATATACCTCAGAAATCCGAGACGAAAAATCTGTATCATTACTCCAAGCAGTCCTCTGAGAGTCGGATTATTCTCCTTCAGTACATTACAAACAGAATTAAAGGCCTAAGGCAAATTGCCGTCTCTTTCGCCTATAAAAAGTCATACTAACCCACTTGTGCATATGTAAAACAGCCCCAAGTTTATTTTGGACACATCTGTACGAAGCTGAGATACCTAAAATATGAATTTACCTGTTTTAACATTTTTGGTGGAAGCAGCCTAGTCCACCCTTACACTTACAGAGGCAGGCAGGGCGTCGCCACAGGCAGGAGTTTGGCGTCCATGGCGGCAGGCGACGACACTGGATTCCCCGGATGTAGAGAAATAAGATGATTGGCTGCTTGTAACGTGGATTAGCCAATGAAGGGGCGATCTGAGGCCACGTGACCGATGGGAGGCACCTGAGAGGCTTTTCCCAGGTTGGTGGGAAAGCTCTGCAGCTGCAGACTTCGTGCGGGGAGGTCGCGTCGAAGAGAGCTCCGAGAAATTGACGAATTTTACGTGTACGTCGTGGCTGACAAGTGAGAAGCTGCGGCGCATACACGAAGAGGCTGTGAACGTCTTCTAGAAGACTGTTTAGCGGTTTCTGAATTTTGCAAGTTGGTAAACCAGGGTGTTCGGCGAGCACAGCTTCAAGTGCTGATGCTGGGCTGGAGGGCCAGAAATAATGATTGTTTTGCAGCCTAACTGCAAGTTGTTCTAAGGCCACTCCTGATCAGTGAAGATCAGCAGTGATAGTGACAAGGTGACCAGCGAATTTCAAGTTGCAGTCTTACTGCCTTGAGGTGATTCTTTGACCACCAAATGAGAGTGAGAGAGTGTAGCGGTACCCTCACTACTCTGTGATCACAGTTACAGTGAGAGTGCGGCAGTGATGTATCTCAAAGTGTGACAGCCAATTGATTAGTGATAGTGAGTGGTGCAACATGACGGTGAAGCCTAGTGAGCTCATATGAGAGTTGTTGCAAACTGTGGACATCTACAGTGATTCATCGTCTCCTAAATGAGAAGCAGTGTGATACTATGAGTTACTGTGAAGGGGCGTGCAAGAGCCACAGTTGTCGCTCGCCCCAACTGCAAGATTGACCCTGCAGTGCAAGAAACAGCTTCCTCTGTGTCATCATTGCAAACAAGGACCGCGAACTGTGTGCGGTTGATAGCCGCTATTACTCGGCCGCCTGGAGAAGCAGCGCTGGGACGAGAGGGTGAGTAGGAGCAAAAGCAGGAAGAGGAAGTCCTTGCAAGAGACCAAGAAGTGAGGAACGCCAAGTGAGGAACGCCAAGTGAGGAACGCCAAGTGAGGAACGCCAAGTGAGGAACGCCAAGTGAGGAACGCCAAGTGAGGAACGCCAAGTGAGGAACGCCAAGTGAGGAACGCCAAGTGAGGAACGCCAAGTGAGGAACGCCAAGTGAGGAACGCCTGCAGATGAAGGAGTAGCCTACGTTGGATAGCATTCGGGACGAGGCGAGTGACGCCGTCAGAGCATCAGTTGTAACACCAGGCAGTCTATCCCTCCCCTTTGATGGATAGGCTGTTCCTTGGAACAGAGAAGAACCATTATCTCTTATGTCTATGCATACCTAAGGTTAAGGTAATTGTCAGGAGAAAGCACCAAGTCATTACGACTATATGGCACTTAGAAGGGACGAGGATTTGGGATAGGATGGAGGGAAGGAATGGTGCCCAACCACTTGGACGGTCAGGGATTGAACGCCGACCTGCATGAAGCAAGTGGTATTTTAAAGCGAGTTTCTGGGTTATGATATTTGTGTGTCGGTGCTACGATTTATGAGATTAATTCCGGATAAATTAAATTACGAGGCGGAAGTCTAGTCTCTATAAGGGAGAGTCTTGCGAGTCTAAATCTTGTTCTAGAGTAGCTAATGGTTGTCTTACCATTTGTAGTAGCCGACAGCCTATGCTTTCAGTTAGTTTTCATTAAGTTTAAGTAGTCGAGAAAAGTTCCGTGACACTGAAGTGAGCCAGTCCACTTAAGGACGTCCAGTCTGTTCTTCCTCCCAGTCACTCACCACCCAGGCCACTTAAGGCGCCAGTCACCAGACACGAGTCTTCAAAACCTTCCCTTAAGTGTAGACTTTTTCGTTGTCATTTAAGGTTCCTTATATTTGTGTGTTTCCGCGCTCCAAGCTCGTCCTCTAACTATCTACCCTGGCAATCCGAGCTGAATAAATTACAAAAGTTTAACACTCACTGAGGGAAAACAAACTGAATAATGACATTAGTGTGTGGAAGAGTCCGCAGAATTATAAAGTCAAGCACGAGGCTAAGGCAAGCGGCGAGGGAAGTCTGACACCAGTGTCAACAGAGGCCAGAGGTGGTGTCATACCCACGGTGACACTGTAGTCAAAAGCCAGTGTCAGAGTGCCGAGGTAAGGAGGTATATAAGGACTGTTTAGGGATACGTAGCAGTCACGCAGGGTGCAGTCGCACCTCCACAGATCTCCAGTATCATCTATTGATACTGGTAATGGCTCAAAAGGGACACCACTTACGGGCTATTCATGCCCGTGCCACCTTTTGGGTGGTTTAATCTTCATCAATCAATACGTAGCCGGGTCCAGGCCTCGTACAAGCTCTCCGGCCCCGGCTACCATCAGCACTATGCCCTACCTCGCCACCAGCAGCAGCAGGGAACAAGCAGCCCTGACTCAACCTATCACGGCACGTCATCCCCAACATGCGACTGCTGTAACCAACATTATACTAAACATCAGAATCCACTATACTCTTTGAGTGCTGTCTACCCAAATCGTATACGTTATATATGGACTTTTTATGGCTTGAGTAAAAGTCTGAGTAGTTGTGTACTGATTTGTTGCTAGTGTGACATGAATGTTGACGTTGAGCAACATCAACACAGCCACAGCATCTGTTCATGTAGAATGCTTAGGGTCTACAACTACATACAACGTCATTATATGATTTGTTTATAATGATTCTACTGCTAATTGCCTCATCCTAATATTGTGAGATATATTGTGTCTTTATAATATATCATTTTTATCAGTCTTATCTAAATATCACTTACGTTAAGCCTAAAACAATTTTTTATTTAGATTGCTATAATGAGGTGGCGTCACTCACCACAAGAGAGGTCCTGCTGTGGTGAGTGACGCCTCACTGACTGGGGTCCTGCTGTGGTGAGTGACGCCTCACTGACTGGGGTCCTGCTGTGGTGAGTGACGCCTCACTGGCTGGGGTCCTGCTGTGGTGAGTGACGCCTCACTGACTGGGGTCCTGCTGTGGTGAGTGACGCCTGCTGTGGTGAGTGACGCCTCACTGACTGGGGTCCTGCTGTGGTGAGTGACGTGACGCCTCACTGGCTGGGGTCCTGCTGTGGTGAGTGACGCCTCACAGGCTGGGGTCCTGCTGTGGTGAGTGACGCCTCACTGACTGGGGTCCTGCTGTGGTGAGTGACGCCTCACTGACTGGGGTCCTGCTGTGGTGAGTGACGCCTCACTGACTGGGGTCCTGCTGTGGTGAGTGACGCCTCACTGGCTGGGGTCCTGCTGTGGTGAGTGACGCCTCACTGACTGGGGTCCTGCTGTGGTGAGTGACGCCTCACTGGCTGGGGTCCTGCTGTGGTGAGTGACGCCTCACTGACTGGGGTCCTGCTGTGGTGAGTGACGCCTCACTGACTGGGGTCCTGCTGTGGTGAGTGACGCCTCACTGGCTGGGGTCCTGCTGTGGCTCACTAGCACAGAGGGGCAATATGCCTCACAGCATTAAACAAAACAATGACATCAGTTATTAAGCACATATTCACACCCACCCGACCCCCCTACACCCTGTGCTCTCTCTCTCCTAGTGACACCCGCCAGTACACACACACCTCACCTTCCCGGTGAGGTGTGTGTGTGTACTGCATACCACTTTATCGTGGTATAGATACTACACCACACCGAGTTACAGCTCCGCTCCTGTGCCAGGTAAGTCCACTACGGGCTCACCATAGCCCGTGCTACTTGGAACCTTTGTTCCCAGTAGCTGAATCTTAAACAACAAAAACACACACATCCCATATCAGCGTCTCACCCTCCCGACACCAACTACTCACTCGCTCGATGCTCTGCTCCTGCTTGCAAGTCTGCTCTCCCTGCTAGACAAGCAGAGATTCCGGCAAATTTTCTTCGGGGTTTTCCAGGAAAAACCTTGAATAGTTTTCTTTATTCTGTCCCGCCAGCTTGTGATTACATCTGTTCTCAGAAATGAATCATCTTGCTCTTCTAAACTTGAAGCTTAGGTTATGGGCTGTACGTTTTTATATATGGGGCGCCGGTAGCTTGGCTCACACACCTCCCTGTCTATGTCGACAGTGACCTCTCTGCCTCCCCTACCATCCACCTGCTTACCCTTCCACCTTTTCTGCAGGTTTTAAGGGTAAAGACAGAAAGATGCAGGTGAAGGAATAAGCTTGGAAATTTAATATATAGAGTTATGATAGCAGGCGGGCTGACCGCCTTGCTGACACTATGTGTGTGTGTGTGTGTGTGTGTGTGTGTGTGTGTGTGTGTGTGTGTGTGTGTGTGTGTGTGTGTGTGTGGGAGTCTAGCTAGACTTGTTCTTTTGCAGGGAGCTGTGAGTGTGTTTGAAGTTTTTCGCATGTATTTCAACATGGTTGTGTATAGATGTATGCTGTGTATCACTCATACATACAGACCCAGATGCTTGTGTTCCTTTTCTGATGTTCTCTATTTCAGGGGGATTAAGGGGGTTGGGGAGGAATTCTGGAGGTATTGGGCCACGCAGCTGGTGGCCCAAGCTCTTGGACCACCAGCTGCGGGCCGTATCATCTTGGAGTAATCTTTCCACCACTGGGTCACCTAACAATTCGGTCGGGTTCCACACCCTGGTGGCTTGGTGCTGCAGTCTGGTATGTTTAGTGGCTGTGTCTTCAGGAGTTTATGGAGCTCCTGGACTGTCTGGTGATATGATGGACGCTGTTTTGCTGCTATTCTTGCTGGTGCCTTATTTTGCACTGCTTGTAGTTGTTGCCCGTTAGTTTCCGTCAAGGAGTGTAGTGGTGGTATTGAAGGATAGTCGAGATGTGGCCAGATAGGAGCCAGCTACGGAAATCACCAGCCTCCGCCCCTATTCCTCTCCACCCTTCTTGAATGACCCGTTTTTTCACTACACAACCCTCACCATCTGTCACTCACTACCGCTCTTTCTCACCATCTCTCACCTCTACTACCACCTCACTATCTCACACTTATTTCTCCTCCCCATCTCTGACCCTACCTTCCTCCTCCCCACCTCTCACCCTCACCTCCCTTCCCCTCCATCCTTGAAGCAAAGTATTAAACAAGATTAATCTGCTGCTGGTGAAGCGGAAGAATTTAAAAAAATACTATGATAAAAACCTGCTGAGGATTGGTGTGTGTGTGTGTGTGTGTGTGTGTGTGTGTGTGTGTGTGTGTGTGTGTGTGTGTGTGTGTGTGTGTGTGTGTGTGTGTGTGTGTGTGTGTGTTTTAAATTTTTAGGAAAAGCTGGTTTCTACCGGAAGTTCGTCCCGAATTTCCCCTCGGTAGCAATGGCCTTCACTAATCTCTTGTCGAAGGGGTAAAATTTAGATGATCACAAGAGTGCTAACTGGCGATTCCCCTCCATTCTGACGTCTCCTGGCTGACCTTACCTTACCTACCGATGTTTCTGACTATGGAACAGGAGCAGTATTATCCCATTAAGATGCAAGTGAAGCACAACACCCAATTTTATATTTTTTCGAAAAAGCTAAAATGATTGTCAAAGAAAATACTCCGTCATTGAAAAGGAAACATTGGCACTGGTAATTACCATGGAACACAATGAAATATATGTGATTAGTAACAGCCATCAACATCTAGTATGATGATTATTGACACAATTCAAGCACGAGAATTTAAGGCTTGCAAGATGGAGCTTGTATCTGCAACAATTGTCCATTCTGGTTGTAAATATTGAAGTGGTAGACAACGTTGTAGTTGACGCATTATCCCGCATGTAATTAATGTTGTGTGTAGTTTTTGTATTGTTTTAAACAGGGAGTAAAGACAATCATTTTTTAAGGGGGAGGTGTGAGGGACCTTGGCGCCATCTATGATTCAGGTTCACAGTTACAATAGTTGACCATCTTGTTAATATTAGTTTCCCATATTCTTGTCTGCTGTTGTGGGAGGTGAAGAGGGATTGGTGATTGGTGGTAGACGGCCAGAGTTATGTTACGGACTGTTGACTGTTATTTACTGTTACCCACCCCACCCTCATAGCCACCCACCGCACACACACAACCACCCACCCCACCCTGAGAGCTACAAGAACAACCAGCTACCACAATCCCTCACCACAAGCCCCTCCCACAAGCAGAGTCTCCAGCCAATCACAGGCAGTCAACGCTAACAGCCAATCACCGCAGCTTCGTAATTTACGACTCATTAATGGAGCGGACAATCTTCCCAGCAGTCTCATTTCCTTATCATCACTGTGACTACCCCCCCTTCATCACCCCTGCTAGGACACCCCCTTCATCACCCCTGCTAGGACACCCCCCCCTTCATCACCCCTGCTAGGACACCTCCCTTCACCACCCCTGCTAGGACACCCCCCTTCATCACCCCTGCTAGGACACCCCGCTTCATCACCCCTGCTAGGACACCCCCCTTCATCACCCCTGCTAGGACACCCCCTTCATCACCGCTGCTAGGACACCCCCCTTCATCACCCCTGCTAGGACACCTCCCCTTCATCACCCCTGCTAGGACACCCCCCTTCATCACCCCTGCTAGGACACCTCCCCTTCATCACCCCTGCTAGGACACCCCCCTTCATCACCGCTGCTAGGACACCCCCTTCATCACCCCTGCTAGGACACTCCCCTTCATCACCCCTGCCAGGACACCCCACTTCATCACCCCCTGCTAGGACACCCCCTTCATCACCCCTTGCCTAGGATACCTCTCTTCATCACCCCAGCTAGGACACCTCCCTTCATCACCCCTGCTAGGACACCCCCCTTCATCACCCC
>WNGS01056151.1:29280-46432 GCA_020271785.1 Procambarus virginalis
TCGAGAGAGCGAGCGAGAGACGAGCGCGCGAGAGCTAGAGCCACCACAAACATAGATCCCTGTAGCGCGAGTCGCCTAGAGAGCCCATAGCAGCTGAGGCCTAGCTCGAGAATTGAAATCGCTATGGAAGACTCTTCCTCTATCTCGCCCAGCTATCGAGTCTCTCTCTCGCGCCTCTCTCGTCGCGAGCTCGCGGTCGTCGTAGAGAGAGCATGGTCAGCAGCAGAGACGGACGCAGCGGAAAGAGAGAGAGAGCGCCGCGCAAGGAGTAGGAGGAAGAGGAGGGGAAAAGAGAGGGTAAAAAAGGAAGGAAATAGAGGAGAGAGAGATAGGAGAGAGAGAGGAGAGAGAGAGAGAGAGAGAGAGAGAGAGAGAGATAAGAGGACAAGAACGTCCAAATAATCCTTTCCCTCACACCAAAAGTTGCCTAATACTTTAGTGTGGCCGAAACTTAGTACCAGTAACACTCTCGCCCTGAACCACTGTGCGAGGCCGCCTGGTCACCACCCACCTGGTACACTCGTCTCCACTCACCAACTAGACAGTTTACCAGCGAGCAAGTATACAGAGAAGGGTGTGGACCTGTAAGAGCTGGGGGTCTGGGCACAGGGTGGTCCCGGGCACCGCCGGGTTCCTGCACCTTGTACTAAGGGCAATGAGAACAAGTATGAGGTAAAGTGTTATGTGGTAGAGGCGCCTATGGTAGTGAGACTGAGCATTATAGTTGGAATAGTTAAGGAAGGATCTTAAATAAGGGTGTGAGAAGTTGATGGAATAGAGGAGACAAAGAAATAACAATTATCTGAGTGGCAGGCGTGTATGACCTGATCTTTGACAGGGCGTGTATGACAAAGATTTTGACAGGGCGGTATGACAAGACTTTGACAGGGCGTGTATGACATGATCTTTGACAGGGCGTGCATGACAAGTCTTTGACAGGGCGTGTATGCAAGATCTTTGACAGGGCGGTGTATGACATGATCTTTGACGGGCGGTGATGACAGATCTGTTGACAGGGCGTGCATGACAAGATTCTTGACAGGGCGTGGTATGACAGATCTTTGACAGGGCGTGCACTGACAGAGATACTTTGACAGGACGGTATGGACAAGATCTTTGGACAGGGCGTGTCTGACAGATCTTTGACAGGGCGGTATGACAATGATCTTGACAGGGCGTGATGACATGATCTTTGACAGGACCGCATGTGATATTGACAGGTTCTTATAAGTCTACAGGGCGTGTATGACATGATCTTTGCCAGGGCGTGTATGACAAGATTTTTGACAGGGCGTGTATGACAGAGAACTAAGATATGACAAGTGCGGCGTGTATGACAAGATCTTTGACAGGGCGGGTATGACATGATCTTTGACGGAGGGCGTGTATGACAAGATCATTGACAGGGCGTGTATGACAAGATCTTTGACAGGGCGTGTATGACATGATCTTTGACAGGGCGTGTATGACATGATCTTTGACAGGGGCAGTGTATGCCATGATTCTTTGACAGGGCGTGTATGACAAGAACTTTGACAGGGCGTGTATGACATGATCTTTGACAGGGCGGGTATGACAAGATCTTGACAGGGCGTGTATGACAAGATCTTTGACAGGGCGTGTATGACAAGATTCTTTTGACAGGGCATGTATGACATGATATTTGACAGGGCGTGTATGACAAGATCATTGACAGGGCGTGTATGACAAGATCTTAGACAGGGCGTGTTATGACAATATCTTTGACAGGCGTGGTGCATGACAAAGATCTTTGACAGGGCGTGTATGACAGGATCTTTGACAGGGGCGTGGTATGACAAGATCTTTGACAGGGCGTGTATGACATGATCTTTGACAGGGCGGGTATGACATGATCTTTGACAGGGCGGGTATGACAGATCTTTGGCAGGGCGTGTATGACAAGATTTTTGACAGGGCGTGTATGACAAGATCATTGACAGGGCGTGTATGACAAAAATTTTACAGGGCGTGTATGACAAAAATTTTACAGGGCGTGTATGACAGAATCTTGACAGGGCGTGTATGACAAAAATCTTTGACAGGGCGTGTATGACATGATCTTTGACAGGGCGTTGCATGACAAGATCTTTGACAGGGCGTGTATGACAAGACTTTGACGAGGGGGCGTGTATGACATGATCTTTGACAGGGCGTGCATGAACAAGTCTCTATCTTTGTAGGGCGTGCATGACGATCTGCAGGTATAGCGTGACATAATCCTAGTTGACAGGGCGTGATGAACATAGTCATAATGCAGTGTTGACGAGGGCGTGTCTGACGAGAGCTGTGCACAGGCACAGTGCACAGATTGCAGTTTGGACAGGGGCGTGATGACAGATCTTTGACAGGGGTGAGACAGATCTTGTGACAGTGTGAGAAATCTTACAGCGCTGGACATCTTAGGGCGTGATGACAATTTGAAGTGCAACAAGATTTGACAGGGCGTGTATGACAAGATTTGACAGGGCGTGTATGACGAGATTACTTTGAACAGGACGAGTGCATGACAAAGATCTTGACAGGAGGTGCGTTATGACATGATCTTTGACAGGGCGGTTATGACATAGATCTTTGACAGGGGGCGTGCATTGAACAAGATCTTTGACAGGGCGTGCATGACAAGATCATTGACAGGGCGTGTATGACAAGATCATTGACAGGGCGTGTATGACAAGAAATTTTACAGGGCGTGTATGACAAACTTTGACAGGGCGTGTATGACGAAGAACTTTGACAGGACGGTATGACAAGAATCTTTACAGACGGGGCGTGTATGACAAAAATTTGACAGGGCTGTATGACAAAAATTTGACAGGGGCGTGTATGACAAAATCCTTGCAAGGCGTGTATGACAAGACTTGCATCATGCACTTGACGCCTGTATGGCACAAGATCTTGCCCGCGTGCATGACAAAATCCTTGACAGGGCGTGGATGACAAGAATCTTTGCCAGGGACATGCATGACAAAATCAGCGTTGACAAAATTACGAGGGCGTGTATGACAAAATTTGACAGGGCGTGTATGACAAGAATATTGACAGGGCGTGTATGACAAAATCCTTGACAAGGACGTCTGACAAATCCTTGACCCATACGCGTCATGACAAAATCCTTGACAGGACGCGTGCATGACAAAATCCTTGACAGGACACGCGTATGACAAAACAATGGCCACAATTGTATAACACAAAATCTAATAACAATTCAAGAATCCTATACAGACGTTAAGCTGTTTGTGTAATACAATGTTTGCTGTTGCATGGACACCCGTTGCACAGTGGCTGGTTACATCATGTTCACTCATTCATAACAAACACATAATTCCGCCACCATACCAAGTCTATGTTTCCTGTTTCTTAACTTGTGATCAAATTACCCTGCCAAATAAAAATAACTATCACCTTGTTGGAACGAATTAAACATTAACCTTGCAAAAATGTAAATATTATGCATGTATAATATATTTTCATATTATGAATTGCCCTACAAACAAATGAAAAAGTTGTTTAAAGTATCATATGAAAATCCGTCAAATACTTTACATAAGTGTAATTTAAAAGTTTAATTTTGTAATATTCATTTAATACCAAACATTTTAATGAGAAATCTGAGCATGTTTGGGTCATGAAGGGTGTGAGTTGGGTGGTGAGTGATATCTTAAGAAGAAAACAATTTTTCTTTGCATCGTTGTTTGTACTGTTTTTCTATATGTATGAGTTTTGTGTGTGTCCATAAGTGAGGGGTGAGTGTGAGGGATGCCTCATGATGTCGTGAGTAAGATGAGGAGCCTCAGGGTAAGTGTAGCTGAGGTGTGTACCCTCATGCACCACACATACAACACCACCTAGTAACACCTACACCAACAGCAGTGTTGCACACCTCTCTAGACACTTCCTCTGGTCCCAGTAGGAAAAAAAAGCACGACTTATGGAGCTCGTGTAGTGTGGCCTGAAGTGAGAGAGAGAGAGGAGAGAGGAGAGAGATGTAAGAGAGAGGAAGAGAGAGAGAGAGAGAGAGAGCGAGAGGAGATGGACGAACGAGAGAGGACAGAGAGGAAGGATGTGTGGCAATTATCAAATTATCAAAGGCAAACAGCGCAAGTTACTATAACCAGCACAAGCACTTGAAGATACATGAAAAGGAAGCTGGAATACGAAGCCCCAGGGTGAAAGGAACGCTGCCCTAAACACCAGGTGCCATAGCGGGCTCAAACTCACCCCCACGCAAGAAGCGAAGTGTCGCACTATCTACCGGACCAATTCATGCAGGGGGGAAGAATTGTTTCTAAATAAAGCCTCTTGGTTCAAAGAGATAGCGAGTGCGTGGTTTTATGTGTGTCATGACCGCTCAAAGTGCTGCTTGCATAGAGGTTGTGCTCTTGTCACTACGAGGGTTAGAGACCTCTTGCGTCACCAGGAGCACTTCAGTGACGGGGGGTATGGAGGCCAGGTGTGCTGTCCCGACTCATCAATCACCTTCAAGGAAGGTAGTCGCCCTCTCTGTCAGTTGATGAATTGTGCTTATCATGAGGGTATGGTGTGAGACAGGTAACAGGCTTATTACCCTCGGACATACGTCCGTCTCTAGTGTCGTGGATGTAGCTCCAGTGTCCCGACACACACGCGGCAAAAGTTTATAGTCCACTTGAGGGACATACTTCCTGGACACATGGTTGTCGTACTGCGCATTGTGGAGAACAACTAGGCTCCTTTCCTGGCTTCATGATTACTATACGGTCACCGGTCTTCCCCCCCCCCAGGAGGCCGGATCGATGACCGGGCCGCGGGGACGCTAAGCCCGGAAGCACCTCAAGGTATCTAGGTATCCCCCTTCCCCCCAAACACACGCGTGCACACACTCACCACACACACACACACACACACACACACACACACATACACATACACATACACATACACACACACACACACACACACACACACACACACATACACACACACACACACACACATACACATACACACACACACACCCACACACACACACACACACACACACACACACATACACACACACACACACACACACACACACAAGTAGCATCACTGGACGAAACTATAGCAGTTGGGCCAAACAACGAATCACCGTCGATATTAAAAGAAGCAGCGCAGTTCCTTCAGTGTACCTCTAGCAAGCATCTTTAATGAGGGAGAGTTGCCCAGCTGCTGGAAGAAGGCAAATGTGGGACCAATTTTCAAGGAAGGAGATAGGGGCGAGGCACTTAACAACAGGCAAGCATCCCCCTATCATTGACAAGCATCCCCCTGCAATGAACTAGAATGAATAATCAGGTTACGACTCGTTACACACATAGAGAGAATTAGGAATGTTAGCAAACACAAGCAAGGCTTTAAAGAAGGGAAATCGCGCATAACAATCCTACAGAAATTCTCTAATAAAGAAGCGAGAATAAGGCAAGACAGGGAAGGATGGTCAGTTTGTGTATATTTGGACTGTCAAAAATCCTTTGACACAATTACCTGTGTCAGTACTCATATGAGATTACTGTACACACTTGAGAGGCAGGCAGGAATAAGCAGAAATGCCTTAACATCAGCAAACAGGATTGTTGACTTCGAAAAGTAATCTGTACAAACTAAAGTGATGTTCGAAGCCAATAGTAACTAACGAAAAATAAATAATTCTGCGGCTTATTCATTAAGGAGTAATGAAACATGACTGGAACTATCCGTAGAGTATTGTGTTGGCCATCACCTGATACTGCTGCCTTATTCAATCTTGTGTTGATGATATCCTCAAAATGCATCCGGAGTCTGCTAGTGCAGACTGCTTATCACATGCCTCTGTATGACTAACCATCCTGTGTGATGGGGATTTTTTAGCATCAACTAGTTAGCTTTTTTTTGACACACTGTACTCCACTTCATATAGTCTAGAGTAGCTGCACTAATGCAGATGTACCTAATGTATTAATAAAATAAAAAAAAATATGACCCAGTATGACTAACCATCCTGGGAGATGGGGAGTTTTAGTATCACTGCTGCCTCATCGAGGCACTCTTGTGTTCATGATATTTGCCAGTGTAGACTACTGATCACATGCCTCTGTATGACTAACCATCCTGTGTGATGGTTAGTAGCTTAGGTTATTTCTACCCCCCCTTTTATACTCCTCGAAATATCAGGTCAGAAAGGCCTGAAAGCAACAGTATGAGTAAGATTCGTTTAGATCTGAGATATATATATATATATATATATATATATATATATATATATATATATATATATATATTATATATATATATATATATTATATTTTGGTAGCAGTCTTTCCTGTAGACATATGTTATTAAATATGACCGAAAAAGTAAGATTAATAATTCTAACACGAATTTTCTCAATTTTCCTTATGTTTCTTTTTACTGATTAACGTACAACTATATTCTACCCACTTCAAGACTCCGCTCCAATATAGAAACATCAAGAAATATGGGCCAATAGGCCTTCTGCAGTTCTATTGGGACCCGACTTCTACTTCTACAAATCTATACCCCGTTTTCCATGTTCTGTGTTTCACCCCACTAATGTATTACATCACCTCACCCAAATGCAGGTATAAGAGCCAATGTTTGTTTCATAAAGCATAAGTTGTGTAGATAAACTAAAAGTCTTTGAAAATGTAATAAGTTTTACGAAACGCGCTCAAGTGTCGCGTCAGACTAGAAATAAAGAATAAATTTTGGAGAATTGATTTTTAATTTACCGTCATCAGTAAAAAGAAACATAAGGAAAATTGAGAAAATTCGTGTTAGAATTATTAATCTTACTTTTTCGGTCATATTTAAGAACATATATATATATATATATATATATATATATATATATATATATATATATATATATATATATACCTGCCAGTATGCCAGTATGAGGAGCCTGATGTCCAGTCCCTCCAAACCTGCCAGTATGAGGCGCGTGCAGGTTTACAATGACTCTATATTCACTCGCGTGATCAAGACGACAGAACATAAACCCTCCACAATGTGAGAGTACAGGCTGCCGCTGCTCACAATATCTTATATGAGAAGCCATCGCGCCACACCAGCATGTTAGCTCACTGTGTAACCCTTCCTATAGTCTCGGCCAGCTGTGGGAACGATCATTCTTATCTTAATCAAATCTAAGCTAAGGCTTGAAATCACAGGAATTAAAAATGTGTGTAGCAGACGTGTGCAGCAGAGAACGTGTGCAGCAGACGTGTGCAGCAGACAACGTGTGCAGCAGACGTGTGCAGCAGACAACGTGTGCAGCAGATAACGTGTGCAGCAGACAACGTGTGCAGCAGATAACGTGTGCAGCAGACAACGTGTGCAGCAGATAACGTGTGCAGCAGACAACGTGTGCAGCAGACAACGTGTGCAGCAGACAACATGCGGCAGATAACGTGATACAACAACTACAGGTGACACTCCTGCCAGTCCTGAGATCTCAACATGTGTTGACCAGACCACACACTAATTGGTGAAGGGACGACGACGTTTCGGTCCGTCCAGGACCATTCTCAAGTCGATTGTGAATGGTCACAATCGACTTGAAAATGGTCCAGGACGGACCGAAACGTCGTCGTCCCTTCACCTTCTAGTATGTGGTCTGGTCAACATACTTTAGCCACGTTATTGTGACTCATCGCCTGCATCTCAACATGTAAAGAGAGACAGAACTAACTCGCAGATCCCATTGTCTCACTCGGCATCCAGTCGTTACACACCCTTTTTAACAACCTGCTTGAACGAAGTACTCTGAACATTGCAACTACCTGCAACTTCTTGCAGGGAACAACACAATGCAACGTTGGCAAGTAATGAATGAAAGATTTCAAAGCTATGAATGAAGGGAAGGGAACTATCAGGAGAAAGCACCAAGCCATTACGACTATATAGCACCGGGAAGGGGTCAGGATAAGGATTTGGGATGGGACGGTGGGGGAAGGAATGGTGCCCAACCACTTGGACGGTCGGGGATTGAACGCCGACCTGTATTGAGGCGAGACCGTCGCTCTACCATCCAGCCCAAGTGGTTGGGTTGTTATGAGTGAAAAAAAAATCCATCTAGCTTAGTGGAGGTTAAAGTGAAGTCTTAGTGTTCCCGCCAACTTACAAATGTTTATTCCAACATGAGACTTGTTCCACACAATTACCTGAGGGTGAGGAGGTGGGTGAGGGGGGGGGATAGGAGGGGGGGGGGAATGTGGGAGAGGAGGGGGAGGGGGAAATGTGGGAGAGGAGGGGGAGGGGAAGAATGTGGGAGAGGATGGGGTGTGTGGGAGGAGGCCGGGGTGTTGGATGAGAGATTCAGTAATCGCAGTTAAAAGTTTTTCCACAAAAGGTATAATTGTTCTAGACGGCGATCTCCACAGTTAAAGTGTATCACACCTGTAAGCTCCCACAGTAATGGCTGTGGGAGTATATGGGACCCACATGGACACATTAGCGGCTGTGGGTGAATGTGAAGCACCTCATAGACACCCCCACAGTAAAGAATGTAGTGGTGGGAGGGAGGTGTTCCATAGAACACCACCTGAACACCCCCACAAGACGCTATATTAAGCCATTCCCAACCTTCCAGACACACACACAACAACGACGCTCCAAGCGCTCCAAGGGGAAACATTTCTGGCTTCCAGGACCAATTTCCAAGATTCGCAAAATATCCCTAAAACCCGTATACGACTTCCAGGCAGCGTCTCTGGAACAACAATTCCTGGCACTTCCAGGTCTTCCAGGAGAGAGAGAAGACCCGTCGAGGCTAGACAAACGAGCGTCGTGTGACATCGTGACGAAACAGAGTGCCAAGTCCCCCTCCACGACGCTATCGTCTGCTAGCGGCGTCTGATGGGTGTGTCTGCTAGTCGCGTCTGCTGGCATTGCTTGTAAAGTCTGCTGCTAGTACAGCCTGGTAATATCGTGTTCTAGTATTGTTTGCTAGTCTGAGGAGGAGAGGAGAAGAGGGAAGTCTAAGGTGCTACTAACATACACACACACACCTGCCCCAAAACCAAAACATCCCACTCACACACCTGCCTGAACACCACAGACACCATCCACACACATGACACATCATCACCCACACAAGCACCTGCCAAAACGCTAACAGAAACAGGCTCTACACACCTGCTCTCTCAACACCAGAAGATACAACCCAAACAGCACCAGCCCCCCCCCCACACCTGCCTCAGTACCACCCACACACCTGCCGAGAGAGAGACAGGGAGCTCGCCGGGCACACCTGCAGGACATCAGAGCCATTGTATGAGCTGTCTGCCGAGTTTAATATATGAATGTGTCGTGTTTAGCCAGGGGTGACACGGCCCCCTTGACACCACTTCTGTCCCCTGACACGGCTCCCTGGCACGGCCCCTTGGCACGGCCCCCCCCTGGCACAGCCCCTTGGCACGGCCCCCTTGGCACGGCCCCTGACACGGCTCCCTGGCACGGCCCCTTGGCACGGCCCCCTTGGCACGGCCCTGACACGGCTCATTCATCAATTATAAGGAAATAATGCTTATGTGGGTGGTTAACGTGAGGACGCTCAGCGTGAGGACGCCTTACCACCAACAAGATATAAAACAAAGAAAATCATGAAGATCTTCAAAGATCTTCACTGAGTACCACGATGAATAAACATATTCATAAATAGTTCATCACTATTAATTAAATAAATTCAAGCACGGTATTCACTTACACACGTATAATACATCATACTTAATACAAACTGAATACAAATTACAAGTATACATTACATGTCATAAATATTCACCAGCCTCTGTTGACACAGCATATTGACCAAAGTAAATAATTTTGACCATATTAAAAAAATGTGACCAACGTAAATTAAAGCAACTAAATTCAAGAAAAAATTACCATTAGAAGCACGGTAATGGGACTTGTAAGATCATGATTATATAATATTGGAGACATATGACCACAAAGTCATTGTTCACAGACACGAACACTAATTTAGCGAACCAGTTTAGTAGATATTAACGGAGCGACGAGACAATGACCCTATAGTGCCAGAGCAACGTCTTACCGCGGATAGTATCGAACCCTGCATGTTTCTCACGCTCAATAGTGGCTTGATTGGTCAGGAATATGTTAGTACACATCCATAATCATTCCCACACCCACAATCATTCCCACACCCACACCAATATGCGCATACCAACACCAATATGTATGGTCATGTAATTCCATACCTACACCGACATAAATACATCCACACCAACACACCCACATANCCCCCCCAGAGAGCAGAGGTCTGCCATACCCCCCAGAGGGCAGAGGTCTGCCCTCCCCCCAGAGGGCAGAGGTCTGCCATCCCCCCCAGAGAGCACAGGTCTGCCATCCCCCCCAGAGGGCAGAGGTCTGCCATCCCCCCCAGAGAGCAGACGCATCTGCTCAACATTCATCTCCCCTTCGGTGTCTCAACATAGTCTTGCGGCGGCCAGATCTTGCCTGCCGGAGCCTCGTGTAAGGATCTCGGGGGATCTGAAGCCTCATATTTTCTGCCACATTTTGTGGCTGATAGCGCGTTACCGGGGCCATGTTGTGACGTCACAGCAGAGCCGACACATGATTGGTTGTCGCGCCTGCAGCTTCCTCACACCAAAGCTGAGATTTTATTGGCCGCTGAAGGACTGTTTCTGTGTGGGCTGTCATTCTGTCACTCTTGCACAGCTCAATGTTGCAATACCTCTGCCAGGGCGAGAGTTACCAGTGGTGTACAGTTAGGTGGCGACGTGTGGTGTCAGGTGGGGGGGGGGGAGATACGGTGGGGGGTGATGGGGGTGGGGGGGGATCTGCAGGGGTGATAATGGACCTTGTAGGAAACACAGGTGTTGCACCCAAGTTGCAGGCTCAACGCGGATGTATTTGGACCCCAACATGGATGTATTAGACAGCAACATGGATGTATTAGACAGCAACATGGATGTATTAGACAGCAACATGGATGTATTGGACCCCAACATGGATGTATTAGACCCCAACATGGATGTATTAGACCCCAACATGGATGTATTGGATCCCAACATTTATTTAGTGGGACGGGTGCCCGGAGGTGGCCAGGATTCTCTCTCCATCCTAATTCTTTCCCCTTAACACACATTCCCCGCTTCTCTCCCTTTCCCTTCTCAATTTCTTCCCTCACATCTCCTCCTCATTCCCTCTCTCTTCCCCGTCTAGCCTCCAACTTTGAACATATATATATATATATATATATATATATATATATATATATATATATATATATATATATATATATATATACTCTAGCTGTACCCGGCCACGCGTTGCTGAGTCACAGCAACCTTCCCCTGTCCCCCAGTCCTCCCCACCATTCCTCACTCCCTCATCCGATGTATTCCTAAATGATCATGATATTCCCATCAGAAAATTGAGAACATTAAATGATCTGATGTTCCCATCACTGAGAAATAAGAACAGTTGAAAAACGAAATGAAAAATAATGAAAAAATAAAAAATAAACTATGCTCACGAAATGAACGGTATGGTAAACAACACAGCTCAAGTCCATGGCAATGTCACACAAAATAATTAAATCAAAATGAAAATAAACCGAAGTCTAGAGAAATTAAATTTATCAATGCAACTGGAAAAATTGAAATGGAATCATAACATATTTAGTATAGCGTGTGTTGCTCTTACGCGCAACAGATGGCGCTGTTTAAAAAAAAAACGTTTTTACCTGTCACTGGTGTTACATCTATATAGTAGGCATATAAAAACACGCACGTATTCAAATGGAACGTTGTGGCAAAATTTCAAAGCAATCGGTGAAGAACTTTCGGAGATTACAGCGCGTGTTGTTTAAAAAAAAATGCTTTTTCCTGTCACAGGTGAGGCATGTATATAGTAGGTATATAAAAACACGCACGTATTCAAATGGAACGTTGTGTCAAAATTTCAAAGCAATCGGTAAAGAGGTTTCGAAGATTTCCCTCAAATGAAAAACACATGAAAAACTTAGTTTAAAAAAAAAAATTCCCCGTCAAAGACGTGACATCTATATAGTATATAAATAAAAACCCGCTCGAATGCGAATGGAACGTTGTGTGAAAATTTCAAAGCAATCGGTGAAGAACTTTCGGAGATTAGCGATTTTGAACAAACGAACATTTCCATTTATATCATATATATATATATATATATATATATATATATATATATATATATATATATATATATATATATATATATATATATATATGTCGTACCTAGTAGCCAGAACGCACTTGTCAGCCTACTATGCAAGGCCCGATTTGCCTAATAGGCTAAGTTTTCATGAATTAATTGTTTTTCGACAACCTAACCTACCTAACCTAACCTAACCTAACTTTTTCGGCTATCTAACCTAACCTAACCTATAAAGATAGGTTAGGTTAGGTAGGGTTGGTTAGGTTCGGTCATATATCTACGTTAATTTTAACTCCAATAAAAAAAATTGACCTCATACATAATGAAATGGGTAGGTTTATCATTTCATAAGAAAAAAAATAGAGAAAATATATTAATTCATGAAAACTTGGCTTATTAGGCAAATCGGGCCTTGCACAGTAGGCTGAGAAGTGCGTTCTGGCTACTAGGTACGACATATATATATATATATATATATATATATATATATATATATATATATATATATATATATATAATATAAATGGCATAGCTTGGGGACCATTCAATCTAGTTCGCATTTGTGTTCCTTATGTAGCCCCATAAAAATGACGTGATTCGATGAAAAGCTATGCCCAAGATTACCATCAAAGTGCGTCAGGTTCAAATAGCCTCGGCTATCACCACTTTTTGTACGGTCACTGATGGTCGAGTGGTTTAAGGCACCGTCTACACCAGTTGCAATATGCTCCTGGCGGCCCGGGTTCGAGTCACTTCTGGGGTCTGGAGTTTTCATTCGCTTATATGCTTGGGGACCATTCAAGATTGTTCGCATATATCAGAGGTACCAAAAGTTCCATATGACTCAATAAAAAAAAACACATTCCGCACCAGAAAAAAAAGAGTAAAACCCACGAAACAAAAAAATGTCAATTCGGCGAAAAAAAATCTACATTAGACGCAGAAATCGTTAAAGGTAATTCGATTCATACTTAAAAATGGGATAAAAACATGAGAAATGAATCATTGCAATAATCTAAGTTCGTTGGGAAGGCGGGGCCAGGAGCTCAGCTCGACCCTGCAGGTACATCTGGACCCACACACACACACACACACACACACACACACACACACACACACACACACACACACACACACACACTCACACACACACACACACTTGTCGCACATCATGCTGCCAGGGTTTCGGACACCGATGACGTCAGAGAGAGAAGCATGTAAAACTGCCTCACAAAATATCAACAATGTTTTCAAGCGTGTGGAAATGTCTCCTCCGGCATGTCAACACAACTCGTCCGGAACACATGACGATGACTTCGACGCTGCCATACACCGAGGTGGACTGGCTTGCCTCGTTGGTGTGTTACTGAGAGTCCAGGGGGCGTCACACCCTTGCCAGTAGTGGGCGTCACACCCTTGCCAGCAGTGGCCGTCACACCCTTGCCAGTAGTGGGCGTCACACCCTTGCCAGCAGTGGGCGTCACACCCTTGCCAGCAGTGGGCGTCACACCCTTGCCAGTAGTGGGCGTCACACCCTTGCCAGCAGTGGGCGTCACACCCTTGCCAGCAGTGGGCGTCACGCCCTTGCCAGTAGTGGGCGTCACACCCTTGCCAGCAGTGGGCGTCACACCCTTGCCAGCAGTGGGCGTCACACCCTTGCCAGCAGTGGGCGTCACACCCTTGCCAGTAGTGGGCGTCACACCCTTGCCAGCAGTGGGCGTCACACCCTTGCCAGCAGTGGGCGTCACACCCTTGCCAGTAGTGGGCGTCACACCCTTGCCAGCAGTGGCCGTCACACCCTTGCCAGCAGTGGGCGTCACACCCTTGCCAGCAGTGGGCGTCACACCCTTGCCAGCAGTGGGCGTCACACCCTTGCCAGCAGTGGGCGTCACACCCTTGCCAGTAGTGGGCGTCACACCCTTGCCAGTAGTGGCCGTCACACCCTTGCCAGCAGTGGCCGTCACACCCTTGCCAGCAGTGGGCGTCACACCCTTGCCAGCAGTGGGCGTCACACCCTTGCCAGCAGTGGGCGTCACACCCTTGCCAGCAGTGGGCGTCACACCCTTGCCAGCAGTGGGCGTCACACCCTTGCCAGCAGTGGGCGTCACGCCCTTGCCAGCAGTGGGCGTCACGCCCTTGCCAGCAGTGGGCGTCACACCCTTGCCAGCAGTGGGCGTCACACCCTTGCCAGCAGTGGCCGTCACACCCTTGCCAGCAGTGGGCGTCACACCCTTGCCAGCAGTGGGCGTCACACCCTTGCCAGCAGTGGGCGTCACATCCTTGCCAGCAGTGGGCGTCACACCCTTGCCAGTAGTGGGCGTCACACCCTTGCCAGCAGTGGCCGTCACACCCTTGCCAGCAGTGGGCGTCACACCCTTGCCAGTAGTGGGCGTCACACCCTTGCCAGCAGTGGGCGTCACACCCTTGCCAGCAGTGGGCGTCACACCCTTGCCAGCAGTGGGCGTCACACCCTTGCCAGCAGTGGGCGTCACACCCTTGCCAGTAGTGGCCGTTATACCCTTGCCAGCAGTGGGCGTCACACCCTTCCCAGTAGTGAGCGTCACACCCTTGCCAGCAGTGGGCGTCACACCCTTGCCAGCAGTGGGCGTCACACCCTTGCCAGCAGTGGGCGTCACACCCTTGCCAGCAGTGGGCGTCACACCCTTGCCAGCAGTGGGCGTCACACCCTTGCCAGTAGTGGCCGTTATACCCTTGCCAGCAGTGGGCGTCACACCCTTCCCAGTAGTGAGCGTCACACCCTTGCCAGCAGTGGGCGTCACACCCTTGCCAGCAGTGGGCGTCACACCCTTGCCAGTAGTGGGCGTCACACCCTTGCCAGCAGTGGGCGTCACACCCTTGCCAGTAGTGGGCGTCACACCCTTGCCAGTAGTGGCCGTCACACCCTTGCCAGCAGTGGCCGTCACACCCTTGCCAGCAGTGGCCGTCACACCCTTGCCAGCAGTGGCCGTCACACCCTTGCCAGCAGTGGCCGTCACACCCTTGCCAGCAGTGGGCGTCACACCCTTGCCAGCAGTGGGCGTCACGCCCTTGCCAGCAGTGGGCGTCACGCCCTTGCCAGCAGTGGGCGTCACGCCCTTGCCAGCAGTGGGCGTCACGCCCTTGCCAGCAGTGGGCGTCACACCCTTGCCAGCAGTGAGCGTCACACCCTTGCCAGCAGTGGCCGTCACACCCTTGCCAGCAGTGGCCGTCACACCCTTGCCAGCAGTGGGCGTCACACCCTTGCCAGCAGTGGGCGTCACACCCTTGCCAGCAGTGGGCGTCACACCCTTGCCAGCAGTGGCCGTCACACCCTTGCCAGCAGTGGGCGTCACACCCTTGCCAGCAGTGGGCGTCACACCCTTGCCAGCAGTGGGCGTCACACCCTTGCCAGCAGTGGGCGTCACACCCTTGCCAGCAGTGGGCGTCACACCCTTGCCAGCAGTGGGCGTCACACCCTTGCCAGCAGTGGGCGTCACACCCTTGCTAGCAGTGGGCGTCACACCCTTGCCAGCAGTGGGCGTCACACCCTTGCCAGTAGTGGGCGTCACACCCTTGCCAGCAGTGGGCGTCACACCCTTGCCAGCAGTGGGCGTCACACCCTTGCCAGCAGTGGGCGTCACACCCTTGCCAGCAGTGGGCGTCACACCCTTGCCAGCAGTGGGCGTCACACCCTTGCCAGCAGTGGGCGTCACACCCTTGCCAGCAGTCGGCGTCACACCCTTGCCAGTAGTGGGCGTCACACCCTTGCCAGCAGTGGCCGTCACACCCTTGCCAGCAGTGGGCGTCACACCCTTGCCAGCAGTGGGCGTCACACCCTTGCCAGCAGTGGGCGTCACACCCTTGCCAGTAGTGGGCGTCACACCCTTGCCAGCAGTGGGCGTCACACCCTTGCCAGCAGTGGGCGTCACACCCTTGTCAGCAGTGGGCGTCACACCCTTGCCAGCAGTGGGCGTCACACCCTTGCCAGCAGTGGGCGTCACACCCTTGCCAGCAGTGGGCGTCACACCCTTGCCAGTAGTGGGCGTCACACCCTTGCCAGTAGTGGGCGTCACACCCTTGCCAGCAGTGGGCGTCACACCCTTGCCAGCAGTGGGCGTCACACCCTTGCCAGCAGTGGGCGTCACACCCTTGTCAGCAGTGGGCGTCACACCCTTGCCAGCAGTGGGCGTCACACCCTGCCGCACACTCCGTTGTATTTAGAATTTGAAAGTAATTTTTAAACTGAATATTTACTGCATAAAAATTTTCGAGAAATGCTCATCAGTCTTAAAATACATTATTTATGCCTAATAAATTGCTGATGTAAATCTAATTTTTCAGTAGCTTTTCATTTCGTTTAAAAACAATTTGTTCGTGAACAAGGAAATATGTTCTATGGCCTGGTGAACACCCTTATCTTGAGATGATTTCGGGGCTTTTAGTGTCCCCGCGGCCCGGTCCTCGACCAGGCCTCCACCCCCCAGGAAGCAGCCCGTGACAGCTGACTAACACCCAGGTACCTATTTACTGCTAGGTAACATGGGCATAGGGTGAAAGAAACTCTGCCCATTGCTTCTCGCCGGCGTCTGGGATCGAACTCAGGACCACAGGATCACAAGTCCAGCGTGCTGTCCGCTCGGCCGACCGGCTTTTACTATAAAATAAAGCCCTTACTATAAAGTAAACCCTTACCCTTATTATAAAATCTATTATATGTTCATGTCACTGTTCTCCGTTAATGTCACTTTCAACTATTCATGGCAATACCAACCATTCATGACACTGTCAACTATTCATGGCACTGTCAAGTGTCCTTGACACAGTCAACTATCCCTGACACAGTCAACTATCCCTGACACTGTCACGTGGTCATGAATTCCCTCGAGGAACCAGTAAGAGAGGAGCCATATGCCACACATGAGAGACGTGACACAGTCATCATAGCTTGATAAGC
>WNGS01056151.1:56814-67217 GCA_020271785.1 Procambarus virginalis
CAGATCCCTTTGCTGAGTTGGGCAGGACAGCACCTGAACCCATTCGTTGCCAAGGGGGAGAAAAAAAGAGAGGTTCACCGGTTCAGAGAAGATTTCTGTGTGTGTGTATTGAGGTTCAACGGATTTGTGTGAACTGAAACTCTTAAGAAAGGTTTCAATCCTCCTTATGGCTGGTTGTAGAGATCTCAGAGTGCTGACACCGACTTAGAGAAACACTGTGGGACAATAGACTTTTATTTGAGAATGATTTTGCGTCTTTATTTATTGTATTATATCTACATTATTTATTAAAACTTTTTACATGCCAAAACGCTGTATAATAAAATAATCTACGTTCATGAGGGAGTATAACAACAGTTCTTATAATTAAGAACGAAGTTAGGGTTTAAGACCAACCCCTTCTATAATCACATCTATATCAAATATAATGTCTGTTTATCAGTCTGTCTGGCCGAAGTAAGCGGCCAGATGCTCGTGGCTAGCCTCAACAATCCAAGATGATACATGGCGGGTATAAGACTTTCATAGGCTAGTCAGGGTCGGCTCCAGTGCCACTCCAGAAGAATACCAGTATCTGTAACGACCCCGTGTGCTTTTCATGACGTCTGAAATCGGGGATGTGTTTTCCGAAGAGTAATTAACAGTTTTTCAGTTTTTGTAATATTAAATTATCTGAAAGAGAGAAAGGGAAGGAGAGGAGGGGGGGGGGGTGGATGTTGGAGAGCAGGAAAGAGGGAGGGGGGAGGTTGGGGGTGAGAGAATGGAGATTGAGAGAGACGGTGGAAATGAATGGAGCAATTTTTTTTTTGGTGCAAGTACGTAAGTACTGGTGACGACACACTGAGTACAATAAAGGAACCAGCACCAGTTCGGCGATAGTCTAATAAAAAGTCTTTTAGATCACTATACACCGGCTATGTGAGGCCAGTTTTAGAGTACGCCAACCCATCCTGGAGCCCACATCTAATGTTGTTGTTGTTGTTGTTAAAGATTCGCTACCTGGAACAAGAAGTTCCAAGTAGCACGGACTATAGTGAGCCCGTAGTGGATGTTCCCACATCTAAAAAAAACACATAAGAAAGCTGGAAAAATTCAGACGTTTGCACTGAGACTCGTCCAAGAGCTTCGAGGAGGGATGAGGTACGAACAAAGACTGAACGAACTAAACCTGACGACGTGAGAGAGGAGGGGAGAGAGGGGGAGACATGATACAGATGTATAAATACTTATCGGGATTGAGAGGGTGGAAACGGGAAATGTTTACATTGTTTACATTTAAAAACAAGAAAACAAGGGGACATGGAAGCTTGACACTCAGAGTGTCATGGAGATGTTAGAAAGTCGTCATTTAGCGTGCGGTAATGAGTAGATGGAAGGTTAGGTTAGGTAGATGGAAGGTTAGGTTAGGTTAGGTAGATGGAAGGTTAGGTTAGGTTAGGTTAGATGGAAGGACCTGAAGGTAGCAGATCACACAGGCAACCCTCAATCCACAACTTTAAAGGCAGGCATGATGGGGGTAAACAGGTCAGGAGTCATTGCATTAGACAACCAGCAGCTAGAAAAGTCAAGAATTAGAGCTCGATCCTGCAGCTACAAATAGGTGAGTACAGACAAACACACACACACACACACACACACACACACACACACACACACGCACACACACACGCACACACACACGCACACACACACACACACACACACACACACACACACACACACACACACACCACACACACACACACACACACACACACACACGCACACACACACGCGCACACACACACACACACACACACACACACACACACACACACACACACACACACACCACACACAGCGGACTCACTCAGTATATGGAGAGTGACACAATGTTGTGTTCATCCTCTACTCCACAACATTGACTTAGAAACACAACAATGCTTGTAAAGGTAAAGTGAAGACGTTCACCTTTTACATGAGGGAATTTCCATACATATTGCATGATGACCCATTGGGGTCTACACAGCCACAGTGTGATGTATACTGTGTTAACTTTGCTACAACCTTGTCACAACCTTGTTGCAACCTGGTTTCTACCTTCTGCAACCTCGCTACAACCTTGTTTACTACGTTGTTGCAAGCTTGCTACAACGTTTTTACCTTGTACTAGTTACAACCTTGTTACAACATTGTAATAGAGTATTGTGTGTTTACTGGCTATAGTGATTGTGCCAAACATGACAGATTGTTCCACGACTCTCTAGATAACACTAAGACAGTCGCCTCACATCAACACACACATCAAACATACAACATAATGAGAGCTTCACAACACATGCAGCAACATCACATAAACAACATAGAAGATAATGAGTGCCTCTTCCACTACCCTGAAAGCCACATACTTGAAACACACAAACATGCAACATGATGACAGTTTCTCCACCACACATGCAGCAACATACAACATACCTCCAACATACAACATACCACATAACGAGGGCTTCTCCACAACACAATCCGGAGAACTCATCAGTAAACAAAATGCATATCATTGTGCTTCAGGTAATGTTTACTCTGTGGACTGAAGAGAAAATTACACGCAGATTGCGAACCCAGAAAGTTGTTTCCTACACACTGAAATTATATGATTTTGCTGCCAACAGTTTGGGAACAGTTGCAATTTTGCAACACTCGATTTTATTAAGGCACTCAGCGGTGTATAGAGGTGTTGGGACTATATATTATATTATACGAGAAGAGCTGTGTGTATATCGGGACGGATATAGTGATTTGTGACAGGTGAGAAGAGCTCTGTTCTGGTGTGGTAAATTCTTTGTTAGTTGTTGAGAGAGTTGGACTGTGTAAATTGTAAATGTTGTTTGATTGGCACCACCAACACCACCACCTTGCCACATCACCAGGACCACCACCAGCCCACACCACCACCACCACCACCACTGCCACATCACCAGGACCACCACCCAGCACACACACCACACACCACCCACCACCTGCCACATCACCAGGACCACCACCCAGCCACACCACCACCACCACCACCCTTGCCACATCACCAGGACCACACACCCAGCCACATCACCACCAAACACCACCACCCAGCCACATCACCACCAACACCACCACCTTGCCACATCACCAGCACCACCACCACCCAGCCACATCACCAAAAACCACCACCCAGCCACATCACCAGGACCACCACCCAGCCACACCACCACCACCACCACCCTGCCACATCACCAGGACCACCACCCAGCCCCATCACCACACCAACACCACCACCTGCCACACACCAGCACCACCACCACCCAGCCCACATCACCAGCACCCCCACCACCCAGCCACATCACCACCACCACCACCACCTTGCCACATCACCAGCACCACCCACCACCCAGCCACATCCACCAGCACCACCACAACCCAGCCACATCACCACCACCACCACCACCCAGCCACATCACCAACACCACCACCACACCAGCACATCACCACCACCACCACCACCCAGCCACATCACCAACACCACACCACACCCAGCCACATCACCACCAACACCACCCACCCAGCCACATCACCACCACCACCACCACCCAGCCACATCACCAACACCCACCACCACCCAGCCACATCACCCCACCACCACCACCCAGCCACATCACCAACCACCACCACACCCAGCCACATCACCAACACCACCACAACCCAGCCACATCACCACCCCCACCACCACCCAGCCACATCATCACCCACCCACCACCACCAGCCACATCACCAACACAATGCCATCATTCAAAACATAACTTGGGTCCTCCACGTATGGAGGATGGTGTTGGAGGACAGGCAACAGGGTGGTGCCTGCCAGCCTACACCCCAGCGGACAGTTGGTACCGTCGACGATGGACAGGTGGTACGTCGACGACGGACAGGTGGTTACCGTCGACGACGGACAGTTGGTACCGTCCGACGACGGACAGTTGGTACCGTCGACGACGGACAGCCTGCAGGTCGAGCCCCCAGCAACCGTCGCCCCAGCTTGACAGATGTCTGTTGACCGACACCTGTCACCCTCCCTCCGTTCCCAGGCACTGTTTACTACATCACGATTCATCAACCATTTAACCCACTACGAAACCTGTACATCTTCCCCTAACCACATGACGACTTTGCATATATTATACAATTTATATTATTCAATTTACGAGTTCCTAAGCACAACTTAAGAGTTTATATAACAATAACAGCCTTGGAATTGTCAGGTTTCCAAGCTTGTAATCTATTGAATGTGTGTCAACAGAGCCCTCGTTATTAAGGAATGATGTAGAGGTTTCGTAACTGGTTGTGTGATTCCTTGGAGGTGTTGAGCAGATCTCAGCTGCCCAGCACCCCCCTGAACCCTCTCCAAGGCTCCTGGGAATTACATTTGGTCGGCTTAGTTTATTTCGATATTTAATGGTAGAATTTCCTTCACGGAGCGCTTCGTGGAGACCGGGCCACCGGGACGGGGTGCCGGGACGGGGTGCGGGAAGGCTTGAAAGAGAGCTTTTGAACGGTTTCCAGAAGCTGGGTGTTGCGGGGAGCGGCAGGGTACACATGTCCACACGGGAGTAGTGGGACACCCTGGTGGGGGGAGACCACACCTGGTGGGGGAAGGCCACACCTGGTGTGGGGAGACCACACCATGGTGGTGGGGGGAGACCACACCATGGTGGTGGGGGGAGAGACCACACCATGGTGGTGGGGGGAGACCATGGGACAGTTTGGAGACAATTCGAGCGTAACGGGCATTATTTTGCTCGGAGATAAACAACAATGATTTCTGATTGGTGGATTAATTACGCCACTTCTCCCCTGACTACCAATGACCTTCCCTGATTGGTGGATTCATTACGCAATTCTTGCGAGATTACCAATAGCTTTCCTCTAATTACCATCACTAATCGTAGACACCAATGCGCATTAAGAGGGTCAATAAGAGAGAAGGAGACAATAAGAGTGAGGGAGAGTGAGTGAGGGAGAGTGAGTGAGGGAGAGTGAGGGAGGGAGAGAGAGTTGTGAGGCTGCGTCAGTATATTACAATAAGGACTCAACCCATTAGTGAGGTATAAGGGGTAAACAATCTATATCTATAAAGTACAATGTCTAATGGAGATTGGAGGCTTGACGATTGTTCTCAATCGTACACTTTCCAAGATTAATGGTGATTTCATCGACAATGTTATAATTGGAGGTCAAGGGTTGATCATAGGAACAACCAATGAATAACGTGAACAATTGCTAATTGAACAATTAACGCCAACGATCCTCCTTGACGAAGTTTGTGAATTTGCAACAAACTTGGTCTCCTAATGTATAGGAGAGGCTCCATGTCTCTCCTCGGCACTAACTGGCAAATTCCACTATTTTCCAATCTCACTAAATAACAAACTCCATCCTCACTTGGTACTGGGAAGAGGGGAGGATAGGGAGAGACTGGGAGTGGGGAGTGGGGGAGTGGGGAGAGATAGACATGTGTGCAGCCAGCTACCTCTCCTAGTATATATATATATATATATATATATATATATATATATATATATATATATATATATATATATATATATATATATATATATATAAAAGGGGGGTATCCAGCCTTACCTGTGATTGTCTGAATACTTCTTCTCCATTTTCCCTCTCTCTCTCTCTCTGTCTCTCTCTCTCTCTCCCATCTTCTCCCTACTTTTATATCTTCCCCACCCTTCTCCTCTCTCTTTATCTCACTGTGTCTCTGTGTTGATACTCGTATTGCTGGTGGTCGGGGATTGGCGCGGTGTGACCTTCCTCGCTTGTGGCCAGCGCTGGGCTTGGTGGCCCGGCCGCCACCAAGCCCTTGGTAATGGAAGGTCTCATAGCCCTTAGGTTCGAGTGTTACTCTCATGGTGTTGTCAGCAATACATATTGGCATATTACAGCCGGAGCTTGATAGAAACATTTATTTGATAAATGTTTCGTGATATGAGGGCTGTGGGCGTGAGGTGAGGGCTGTGGGCGTGACGTGAGGGAAGTGGGCGTGACGTGAGGGAGGTGGGCGTGAGAAGGAAGACGTCACTGGTGGGGACAGGGAGCCACACAGGGAGTGCTGGGATATGATAAGCAAGCAGCAGGACTGCTAATAAGTTTTCACAGCCTCTTAAAACTTGAGGGTGTAAAGTCCTTCCCCTGGAAGTGCCTTGTCTTCCACACCTGAGGAGGGGGGGGGAGAGGAGTAGGGGGGGATGGCTAGATGAGGAGGAGGAAAGGAGGGAGAAAGCATCCCTCTTCTCCTTCTCTATCCTCTTCTCCATCAGCATCCCTTCTCTCCTTCCCAGTTCCCTCTCTTTCCCCATCTCCATATCATGAGGGGATATGATAACAGTGTGAACGATACACACAGAAAACCCTCACACTAACGTGTTTACATCAATGAGAAAATCCACTTGGGCTGTCAGGTGGGCGCGAACCCGCGACCAAGGCATTGCCAGTGGCATACTCTACCAACGTACCATCACGGACTTTGTAAAAGTCATACAACAGGATTTCTATTGAAATCACAGGAAGTCTGGAGGTGCCTCCTGAAGAACGTTCAAGTTTTACACAAGACTCCCAAGACCTCGGGTGAAGGGTAAAGTAGTTCAACACCGTACGCCCCAACTTCTGATACAAGTATCTGATACATCACTGCAACCATTTTCACTGCTCACATTCTTCATCACTGTAAAAATGTAGACACCCTCGCTGTCTCCGCCACACATACTCTTCTGCCACACCCACCACCCTGTAGGCCACTCAGCCTCCAACCCCTCCTCGCAAATTCATATAGTCAATATTGACTTATTAATACGTGCATAGGTGATATACTAAACATAATAGTTTACCTTGAAAAGCTTCATAGAAAACACCGACCTTACCTAACCTTGTTAGTATGTTAAGATAAGCATCTTATTGCTTCGTAATTACAATTATTACTTAACCTATACCTATAATAGGTTAAGTAACAATTGTAATTACGAAGCTATAAGATGCTTATCTTAACATACTAACAAGGTTAGGTAAGGTCGGCGTTTTCTATGAAGCTTCAAGGTAAACTATTATGTTTAGTATGTCACCTATGCACGTATTTAATAAGTCAATATTGACTATATGAATTTGGGAGGAGGGGTTGCAGCCTCAGGGCCAACCCAACCTAAAGGCCCACTTAGCCTCAACCCCTCCCAGCCCCAAGGCCCACCTAACCTCTGAATCTCCCCTACCACGCTCATTCTCCCCACCTCCCCAATATACTCCCCCCTTTCGGCCTCCCGCCACACACACGCACCCGTCATGCTTGGTCACACACCTCTATCTCACCTCATCCCAATAATCATTTTCACTACACACCGTCTACATCACTGTAACCAAAAAGTTGTGCTCAGAATACAAATTTGTCATCTGAACATTTATTTTGCATGTTATTATCTGAATACACACATACACACACACACTTTTAAGCTAATGCTAAGCTCTATAGACGTGGTGACATATTCTACAGGTTGTCCAACTGTCCGGCCTCTTCTTGACACTCTCCATACAATCCCCAATCACCAGCTGGTATCGCGGCCTTGGTAACCATCTTGCAGTTGCTAGACCTTAGGACCTACACCAAAACTAGTTTCCAAAGACCATTTCTGGTAGTGTTGATGGTCGCCAGGCGCCAGCTGGGTAAGACTTGGCGGGAAAAATTGGCGGGTATTATTCTGGTGGTCTGAGGCCGTCACTGGGCTCCTCCCGTCCCTCGTGGCCATCTCCCGCTGAAAGATCACCCGTCACCCGGCCACTGTTTGCTTATTATTGATTATTTCGGAGGTTAGGTGGATCTTGAGGGTGGGAGAGGTTGAGGTTTAGTTGGCCTTTTGGTTGGGTTGGCCCTGAGGCTGAGTGGCCTACATGTTGGGTAGACCTTGAAGCTCGGTGGGCCTCGAGACCAGTAGGGAGAATGACGACTACGACCGTCCCTCAGTTAGAGGTGAATGAGTGATGGAGGCAGTTGCTTTGCAGACAGTGTTCACCTAATTGTTGGAGCCGATTCCTGCATGTTTAGAGGCTCTATCTATTGGGCTCCCAGTCATACCAGTTTTCTATTATTCGTTTTAAACAGTCGTAATTTGTACGTAGTAAAGCCACTGACCTACGACTACTTATGGCTTCCTAGTCTTTCAAACATATTTCCCTATTTTGACTTAGCTATTCATACTTAGATACATTGGGGACTACCTAGATGTATTGGGGATTGTCTTAGATGATTATCTTTAGTATGATAACTAAGATTATCTTTTTTGTAATATTTGTCTTACTTTGTAACAAAATCTTTCTAATGCATCTTTATTAAGATAAACTTTTTTTACTCGGTCAATATTGCCGTATTCTATTATTACTGTTTTAAGTAGTAACAAATCTAAGTAGCTCATCTTCATGCAGTTTCATAGTCCACTCTACCGTCAGTCATTCTGTTTCATATTAACTACCTTCAATGATCTTTAAGCAACAAAATAAATCTAAATCATCTTTACGCAGCAACTAGTCCATCTTATATTTGTGTTATATGCCTTATACATCTTACTAAGTCAATCGTTCTGTATCATATCTTCCAACACTACTCTTTTAACCATCAATGTTTGTGTTTTGTCTATATGTACTCCTCCACCCATGTCGTGTGTGTACTCTCCGATTTGCGTTTGTTGGACTGATTAAAAAATTCCTAAAATTGTTTTTGGAGAGTGGGGAGAGCAGAGTGAGAGGTGGAGGGTGTGAAGTGGTAGTGATCGAGGATGTTCTGGGGTGACCAGAACGGTCCGAGGAGTGAGAGCGAGGCTGAGAGGGATGGAGGATGAGCGCGGATAAACTGGAATGTGGGTAAGAGAAGATGAGGTTGTGGGGCGAGCCCCCGAGGCTGTCTTGGACTTAAGGTTGTGTGGGCCTTGAAGCTGTCTTGGCCTTGATGTTGGGTGTGGGCCTTGAGGCACGGTCTGGGTCCTCCTTTTCCACTGATCACTAATTGGTTGGTGGTAATTAGAGTTTCAGTCACCCTTAACCCAGTCACCCTATCATGGCCTCCGTGACACTTGGTCACCCTCTGGAGGTCAAAGTCACCCGTCACATTGGTCACCCTAACATGGTCTCGGTCACACTTGGTCACCCTAAGGTGGGCTCAGTCACCCTCAACACTCACACAGACAATAATCACAATAGTTTACCTGCTTCAGGAGGCTTCAGGTGGCTTCAAGATGGCTTCATGCGATTCAAGGTGCGCCTCTCTTCACCTGCAGAAATAAAAAGCAATTAAATAATGCCACTGCAACAGTATTCGATAATTACAGATATCTCTATTTTCTGATAAATTTTTCCCATTAATGGTCTGTCTTATAACATCTAATTATCATCCAAAATTAATAGCATTTACAGCTACTATGGATGAGAGTATCTATAGCTACTATGGATGAGAGTATCTATAGCTACTATGGATGAGAGTATCCAAGGAACGCTGTTGTGAAACAGAAATTAACCAAACCTGAAATCAAAACAATTTAAATCCGTACTTTAATAACTATGTTTCATCTAGAGCAGTTCAGTCCTCCATTAACGACCTTGTTCCAACTACAGTAGCCCGTAACGACTTTGTTCCAGCTAGAAGCGGTGGTACACATTACCTTCCCAAAGGCCAACAAGAAAGGTTGTGAAGAGCGCGCCACAAACCCCACAACACGATCCAGCATACTGACCATTGTTCAGGTGAAAGGTTGGGAAGGAAGGGAGCACTGTCAATAGACCTTCATCAACACTACATACCCAGGCTGTGATGAGTCGATGGTGGGTAGTTATTGGCTTAGTTTGGGCTTATCCACCAAGGAGAGAGAGAGAGAGAGGCCTTATCCATCAGGAGAGAGAGAGAGAGGCCTTATCCATCAGGAGAGGGGGAAGATGGAGCTTCGATGTATACACATAAACGGGAGAGTGTTGAAGGGAGGTGAGGACCATATACATTAGGGAGTTAAAACTCCCTAATATTCACGTTTCTACCCATCGGTCTTGATAGGTGGGTTGCCTGTGTATGCACGCATCTGGGTGGGAAAAAACAGTTGTGTTTTTTTATGGTGGAAAATCGAGCGAACAGGCTACTAAAGTCGGTCACTAGAAGCCAAGCACCTCGTGGATGGGTATTTACTACACCCCACATCATAATACACTCACGAAAGTACCGACAGTCTACAGTAATAAAAATCCCATTCATTACGCGAGTAATAAATGCCATTAATCCCTTTAATAGCACATGTTGGAAACATAACTGCCAGAGGCGCTATTTCGAGGGACGATGATGCAGGTGTTAGCACATGATGGTCTAG
>WNGS01056152.1:0-16180 GCA_020271785.1 Procambarus virginalis
TATATATATATATACTGGCAGCTGGTTTTCATTTATATAGGTTTCATTGACTATGACTGCAATTGATTATTATATATATTGATTATATTGATTATTGATTATTTTCTTGTTTAGGGCTTCTATCCCTCTGACTAGTGCTCCAGCATCTTGGGTTAATTGGAAGAGTTCTCCAAAGGTCATGTTCGTTCGAGGTGAAAAAAAGAAATAAAAAACTGTAGTATGTATTACATTATTTTAAAATTTACACAACGTTCGAACCTTCATTGTTCATTCTCAAGCGATAAGAAAATAAAGGCCGTGTTGGATTTATACCATTAAGGGGTCAGGTGAAGATAAGTAGATCTATACAAATGGTTCAAGAATAAGGTATGGAGGGGGGGGGGGATAAGGCATAAAAGAACAAGGTGAAAATTAGGGGACGAAGCACATACAAAGGTGTAGGTGTAGGTGTAGTGGGCGTAGCGTGTTGAGCAGTGACTTTTATGTTGGCATCTTCATGTTCCGGTCTTGTTCTTACTCTCATGGTGGGTAGAGTGAATAGTTCTGTAATTTGGGTATTTATGGTAGGTTGTTCAATTTTTATTATATAAATAATTTTTATTTATTGCTTCAAGAATTTGTAATCTTCTTACATCTTGGATTTTGTCTATAATACAAGTGTTTTTATTCAGCATTTCTCTTGTTAGGGTGATGTCATGGGCTTGTTTCATGTGATTCCTGGGTGTACCGGATTGAAGATGACATGTCAAACGCCTCGTCAGCTTGGTCGACGTCATACCTATGTACTTAGATTGAAGGTTACATCCTTCGTGGGGGCAAGTGTACATGTATACAACGCTTGACTGCTGTAGAGGGTTCTCTGTCGGCTTCGGGCTGTTTTTGATATGGAGTTTGGTAGTCTTATTGGTTTTATAGAATATGATCAGGTCTATGTTTTGATTAAGAGTTATGCTTTTTACTCCTTTACGGATTATTTCTTTCATTATTCATTCTTTTTTATGTTCACTCTGCGTGGGGATTTATAATATAATTTTATTAGAGGCATTGTGGTTTCTGGTGTTGGTTTAGGATTGTACCATCGATCCAGGTGTGTTTTATTGTGGTGTTTATTTCTGTGTTGCTATGTCCATTGTTCACCAACACCTGAGTTATTCTTTCAAACTCCCTACTCAAGTTGACCCTCTCTCTCTCTCTCTCTCTCTCTCTCTCTCTCTCTCTCTCTCTCTCTCTCTCCTCTCTCTCTCTCTCTCTCTCTCTCTCTCTCTCTCTCTCTCTCACATACATACATATATAATATATATATATATTGCATGCATGCGGAAAACCCTCATGTGAAAAATAATGAATGCTTAACGCGTTTACGCCTAATTTGCCTTCATCAGAGCAAAGTAGAATGAAGGTGTCAAGAACGAACTCAAGTATTCATTCTTACCAACTATTCATTCATTCGTGTGAGTCAAGAGTCGTTCTTGATTCACAATCAGGAATCCCTGGTTCGAATCCTAGGCGGGACAGAAATGATTGGGCAAGTTTCCTTTCACCTAATGCCTAAATTTAAACCTTCAAGTATGGCCCACCACCTTCACTCATGCTCAAACACAGCACTCAAGCGTATTTTAAACATTAATTGTATTTTTGAAAACACGTCAGCTTGGGTAAAATATGCAAAATCTCCATTTACCCTTAAGGACAATTCTCCTAATAAAAATATTAAATTTAAAACTTCAAATATGTGCAATCACCCTTAGTTATGCTAAAATAAAAATGGCACTCAAGATTTATATTTTAAATAAACCTCATATTTTTCAAACTGTAGTTCAGTTTGGGTAATATACAAAATATCTCCGTTTAACCTCATGATCAAATTTCCTGATAAAAAGACTAAATTTAAAACTTCAAATATGAACAATCATCCTCAATTACGCTTAAAAATAGCACTCGAGCATCATATATATATATATAAAATATCCCACGGTAGGTTTGAACCTGTTCGTCAATATGGATCAAAATGCGAAAATCATCCCAGTGGAAGCCTACTAACCCCCCCCCTCCGTCGCTAGTATGGTACTATTTTTTTAGTAGCGCTGCTCACTAGCTCGCCTCACAGGCCACGGAACCAGTACACAGCAAAAACCGAACCGAGAACCGGTGCTGGTATTGTGAGGCCGAGGGTTCGAATGAGTATTGTGAGGCCGAGGGTTCGAATGAGTATTGTGAGGCCGAGGGTTCGAATGAGTATTGTGAGGCCGAGCCGGGCGGAGGGTTCGAACGAATATGGTGAGGTTGAGAGGAACGGAGAGGGTACCATTGTGAGGGCACCAGGAGGAGGCGAGAGGCATGGTTATGTGAGGTGACGAGCTGTGTGGCAGCCTCTCGCCCAGGTAGGTATATTGTCTGTTGTTGTTGTTGTTGTTATAGATTCAGCTACTCGGAACAAGTTCCAAGTAGCACGGGCTATGGTGAGCCCGTAACTTACCTGGCACAGGAGCTGGGCAAGTAGCACGGGCTATGGTGAGCCCGTAACTTACCTGGCACAGGAGCGGGGCAAGTAGCACGGGCTATGGTGAGCCCGTAACTTACCTGGCACAGGAGCGGGGCAAGTAGCACGGGCTATGGTAAGCCCATAGTGGACTTACCTGGCACAGGAGCGGGGCAAGTAGCACGGGCTATGGTGAGCCCGTAGTGGACTTACCTGGCACAGGAGCGGGGCAAGTAGCACGGGCTATGGTGAGCCCGTAGTGGACTTACCTGGCACAGGAGCGGGGCAAGTAGCACGGGCTATGGTGAGCCCGTAGTGGACTTACCTGGCACAGGAGCGGGGCAAGTAGCACGGGCTATGGTGAGCCTGTAGTGGACTTACCTGGCACAGGAGCGGGGCAAGTAGCACGGGCTATGGTGAGCCCGTAGTGGACTTACCTGGCACAGGAGCGGTGCTGTGTCGGTATCGTCTTGTAGCTGCCCTCTTCATACCTGGCAATTAGCGTACCTGGCCACCAAGTTCAGGTGTGTGGGGGCCGACCGTCCCCCACACCCCTGCCAAGATGTGAGGCCAATAGCCTGTTAAAAAAAAGAGATTTGGACAAATATGTAGAGAGACGGGAGACATCTCCCGTCACGCAGGGTGCACTCGCACCTCCACAGATCTCCAGTATCAGCTATTGATACTGGTAATGGCTCAAAAGGGCCACCACTTACGGGCTATTCATGCCCGTGCCACCTTTTGGGTGGCTTAATCTTCATCAATCATCAAATATGTAGATATGAGTAGAAGAGGGGGTAGTGACACGCCCCCCCTCCCTGTGTTACCAGCAACACACTACGGTAGTGTGGAGGGAGGGGGGGGTGTAATGAATAACATTCGTTACTCATTCAATGGTCCCCACGCCAATTACCATCAGAAACCTCTGGAACCCTGAAGGATATATATATATATTTTTTTTTGAGATATATACAAGAGTTGTTACATTCTTGTACAGCCACTAGTACGCGTAGCGTTTCGGGCAGGTCCCTGGAATACGATCCCCGCCGCGAAGAATCGTTGTCACAACCAAGTACACATTTTACTGTTGAGTTACACAGAGGCTACAGTTAAGGATTTGCGCCCAGTAAATCCTCCCCGGCAACGATACGAACCCAGGACAAAGCGCTTGCGGAACGCCAGGCGAGTGTCTTACCACTACACCACGGAGACTGAGGATTCGAACCAGGACGGTCATGGCTTCCATGCCCCGAACTATGCCAGGTTCGAATCCTTCAGGGATCAAGAGTTTTGTGATTCATTTTGGCTTGAAGACCAATCAAGCTTGAAGCATATATATATATATATATATATATATATATATATATATATATATATATATATATATATATATATATATATATATATTCATATATATATATATATTCATATATATATATATATATATATATATATATATATATATATATATATATATATAAAAGTTTGTGAGGGTACCACCTCTGGTGCCAATGTGGGGACCCATAGCCTCGGAGAAGAAAATAAAACGTATTCAGAGGAGACCTTGTGGTTTCTCACTGAACACTAATATTTTCTTCTCCTACCACCCCCATTCTTTGTATGTACACATATATATTTGCTTTATTTGAACTGTGTTACAAAAAGGAGTTACATATATATATATATATATTGGTGTATATTGGCAGCAGGTTTTCTTTTAAACATGTCTCATTAAATATGACCGCATATTCTGTATTTACTAACTTCTGATTTAGGGCTTCTATCCCTCTAACTATATTCTTAGCATCAGGGCTTAGCTGAAATAGGAGTTCTCCAAACTCATTTCCGTAATTTCCGGGTGTATATATATATATAATATATATATAATATATATATATATATATATATATATATATATATATATATATATATATATATATATATATATATGCGAACAAGCCTGAATGGTCCCCAGGACTATATGCAACTGAAAACTCACACCCCAGAAGTGATTCGAACCCATACTGCCAGGAGCAACACAACTGGTATGTACAGGGACACCTTAATCCGCTTGACCATCACGACCGGACATAAGTTCCCATTTGTGTTCCTCACGTGTTGCCCCCAAAAATGACGTGATTTGATAAAATGCTATGCCCAAGATTACCATCCGAGTGCCGGCTAGAAGTGGTTCAAATAGCTTCGGCTATCACTTCCTTATGTCCGGTCGTGATGGTCAAGCGGATTAAGGCGTCCTGTAGTTACCAGTTGCATTGCTCCTGGCAGTATGGGTTCGTGTCACTTCTGGGGTGTGAGTTTTCAGTTATATATATACATATATATATATATATATATATATATATATATATATATATATATATATATATATATATATATACATATATATATATATATATATAATATATATATATATATATATATATATATATATATACGCACACATATTCTTACACTTGCTCACTCTTCTTACACTAAAGAACAGCTTCCTCAGTATAGCTGGTGTGAGTTTGAGGTTTCCGCTCTTGACCTGTCCTGGAGACTCGAGGTCCACCTCAAGGGACTCTCGTTGAGTCTCAGGCCGCCCCCCCCCTTCCCCTCTCAGCCTGGCGAGGATCACCTCCCCCCACTTGAGGACCCCCCCCCCCTGCTGGAGTGGGGGGGGAGTCGTCACAAGGTCCCCGTTACCCTGCTGGGGACCCCTGGCGGTGTTCACGCTGGACTGACACACAGTGAAGTCATTTACACACGGAAAAACTATTGTTGAATGAGAGGTGTGAGGAGGAGGCGTGGTGGCTGCCACCACCTGACCGCCGCCCGTCACGCCCACACGCCCGCCCTTCGTCAACGGCCTGACAAGGTGATTGACGTGTTTAGGGGTCGAGGGGGGGGGAGGGCACCCCTTGTTAACAAAAGGGTTGTATACCTTCCATAGTGGTGAGTCAGTGAGGGAGGAGGGGGGGGGTGTAACTGTATTGAGGGTCACCACCTTGAGGTCACTACCTTGAGGGTCACTACCTCGAGGGTCACCACCTTGACGGTCACCACCTTGAGGGTCACCACCTTGACGGTCACCACCTTTACGGTCACTACCTTGAGGGTCACCACCTTGACGGTCACCACCTTGACGGTCACCACCTTGACGGTCACTACCTTGAGGGTCACCACCTTGACGGTCACCACCTTGAGGGTCACCACCTTGACGGTCACCACCTTGACGGTCACTACCTTGAGGGTCACCACCTTGACGGTCACCACCTTGACGGTCACTACCTTGAGGGTCACCACCTTGACGGTCACCACCTTGACGGTCACTACCTTGAGGGTCACCACCTTGACGGTCACCACCTTGACGGTCACTACCTTGAGGGTCACCACCTTGAATGTCACTACCTTGAGGGTCACCACCTTGAGGGTCACCAACTTGAGGGTCACTACCTTGAGGGTCACTACCTTGAGGTTCACTACCTTGAGGGTCCTACCTTGAGGGTCACCACCTTGAGGGCCACTACCTTGAGGGTCACTACCTTGAGGGTCCCACCACCTTGAGGGCCACTACCTTGAGGGCCACTACCTTGAGGGGTCACTACCTTGAGGGTCACTACCCTTGAGGGTCACCACCTTGAGGGCCACTACCATGAGGGCCACTACCTTGAGGGTCACTACCTTGAGGGTCACCACCTTGAGGGTCACCACCTTGAGGGCCACCACCTTGAGGGTCACTACCTTGAGGGTCACTACTTGACTCACCACCTTGAGGGTCACCTACCTTGAGGGTCACTACCTTGAGGGTCACCACCTTGAGGGTCACTACCTTGAGGGTCACCACCTTGAGGGTCACTACCTTGAGGGTCACCACCTTGAGGGTCACTACCTTGAGGGTCACTACCTTGAGGGTCACTACCTTGAGGGTCACTACCTTGAGGGTCACCACCTTGAGGGTCCCTACCTTGAGGGTCACCACCTTGAGGGTCACCACCCTTGAGGGTCACCACCTGAGGGTCACCACCTTGAGGGTCACCACCTGAGGGTCACTACCTTGAGGGTCACCACCTTGGGGTCACTACCTTGAGGGTCACTACCTGAGGGTCACTACCTTGAGGGTCACTACCTTGAGGGTCCCTACCTTGAGGGTCACCACCTTGAGGGTCACTACCTTGAGGGTCACCACCTTGAGGGCCACTACCTTGAGGGTCACTACCCTGAGGGTCACTACCTTGAGGGTCACCACCTTGAGGGTCACTACCTTGAGGGTCACCACCTCGAGGGTCACTACCTTGAGGGTCACCACCTTGACGGTCCCACTCGAGGGTCCACCACCTTGACGGTCACCACCTCGAGGGTCACTACCTTGAGGGTCACCACCTTGAGGGTCACCACCTTGAGGGTCACCACCTTGAGGGTCACCACCTCGAGGGTCACCACCTTGAGGGTCACCACCTTGAGGGTCACCACCTTGAGGGTCACCACCTCGAGGGTCACTACCTCGAGGGTCACCACCATAGAGGACAGGAATCATTATGATACAGGTCATATAAGAGAATGTGTGTGTCCAGGCTTGGAGGACAGACGCCAAGGGCAGTCTCACACCCAACCTTCACACATGGAGAGGCTCGGGCTAGCCAGCGTCTGAGGCCAGTCGCAGTCACCCCGTAGACTTGGTCGACACTTCAATAACTTCCTCTCCTCTGTGTTGGACAAACTTGAAGTAGTACATGATGAAGCCGTGAGGATAATTCTTGGTGCTCCAAGATGCACAAGAATCATCAACATGCGGGAAGAACTGAAGCTTCCAACCATACTAGAGAAAATCATGCAAGTCAACACCACCTTTTGCTTAAAGTCATGAGAGACCCTACATCTCCTGCATTGCTCAGAGACAAATTATTTAGTGCTGTTAACACCCTATTGACTGGTGCCGACATACCAACTCACTCCTTTTATGATAAATGGCTGAGTAAAATGCCTTCAATCTCATCAAGCTTAACATTCTTTTTAAGTGCAATCTACCTGTCTCTGATATTCCTCTTTATCTGTACCGCACCATTCAAGTATCATACACACCTGTCACCAAGACAGGTAATGAGAATCTTGCTCTTCTCAAAGCTGTCACACTTGAAACAATTGCCTCCTCCATCGAGAATTTAAGATCTCACGAGCACTGTCACTTAATCACCTCAGTGATTAAGTGCTTAATTGCACACTAGTTTATCAGCTATCTCACCCTGTCAGAGTAAAAGAGACACATGTGAATGCATGTGTGTGTATATGTGTATGTATATATGCATATGTACGTATATGTGTGTGGCTGTGTATGTATATGTATGTGTATAAAGTACATATGGAAGATGATCAGAATTACATTTCACCTTTGTAAATGCACATTAATGACACTTCGAACACTATGTAGGGCATACGTAAATCTGTGTATCTATGTATTTACGAATGTAGGTTAGCTTAACATTTTTAAAGCACCGAATCACCTTCTGTGGTTGATTGTTCAATAAATCCCTGAACTATATGTTCAACACATCTCTAACCTGTCCATGGAGGACAAGAAAATGTATATATGCTGGTTAGCATTGTAAATGTGTGGCCACGTCTGTGGTAGATAATAATAATAATAAATAATAATAATAATAATAATAATAAAAACATTGTCTACACCGACCGCTCAGTCCAATCCTCTACTGGACGGACTGCAGCAGCATGTAGGTTTTATAGAAATATATTTGCACAAAGACTGTCAGTGTCAGGTTAAACACTGACTGACCACACAAGCAGAACTAGCAGCATTACAACTAGCTACCTGTACATTAAAAAACATTGGAGGTGGAATAATATTTTGTGATTCAAAGTCTGCTCTTCAAGCAATCGCAAACTTCTCTTGGAAGATCGACAGCGAGAACCTCATACCACTAATTATAAATGACCTAATCGCTGCACAGAGCAAAGGGTTTCCAATCTCCTTTGTATGGATACCTTCACACATAAATATAACCTATCATAATGAGACAGACATTGCAGCCAAATTAGCGTATAACAAAGATGAAGTTGAATTAGATCTAGGTATCCCCATCTCTACTGTCAAAACTATATTGGTCCAAACACTCAGGTCTGATAGGAAAGAAAATACTGACTCCCAACGACCTGAAAGCACCAGTATAAAAAGCTATGATTTGTTCAGATCTAAAACCTACATCTATGGGCAGCACAAAACGTGGACCAGACTGTGCGACACAGTGGTTGCCAGGATCAGGTTAGGTTACCGTTACCTGTGGCAGGTGGCTGCAGGTGACGGATCTCCCAATCCTGAGCACTCCAGGTGCAAACTCTGTGAGCAGGAACTGCGGCATGATCTCCCGCACTACATCACTGAATGCCCAGTTATTAGACCTTTCAGACCAGTTGGCATGAGGTACCTGGAGCTTTGTGATTACTCTATTACCTCTCGTGTTCTTGAAGATATCCTCATAATGCACCCAGAGTCTGCCAGTGCCAGACTACTGATCACATGCCCCTCTATGACTAACCATCCTGTGTGATGGAGATTTATTTAGTATTACGGAGCTAGCTTTTTGACACACTGTACTCCCCTTCATATAGTCCAGGACAGCTGCACAAATGCAGATGTACCTAATGTATTAATAAAAAAAATCACTACATCATTTTTCTGAGAGAGAGAGAGAGGAGAGAGAGAGAGAGAGAGAGAGAGAGAGAGAGAGAGAGAGAGAGAGAGATGGAATGGAATGGAATGATCAGGGGAAAGCGCCAAGCCATTACGACTATGTAGCACTTAGAGGGGGTCAGGATAAGGATTTGGGATGGGACAAAGGAAAGGAATGGTGCCCAACCACTTGGACGGTCGGGGATTGAACGCCGACCTGTTTGAAACGAGACCGTCGCTCTACCATCCAGCCCAAGTAATTGGACAGAGAGAGAGAGAGAGAGAGTGTGTGTGTGTGTGTGTGTGTGTGTGTGTGTGTGTGTGTGTGTGTGTGTGTGTGTGTGTGTGTGTGTCTGCGTCTGATGAAGGCGAATTGAGCCGAAAACGCGTTCAGAATCTCAAATTCTTCATTAATGATTTTCCCGAATATTTGTGATCACTGTTGCATACAGTCCCGCATTGCATTGTTGAATATTGTTGCCTCGAGTCCCCGAGGTGGACCTCGAGACTCCAGGACAGGCCGAGAGCGGAAACCTCAAACTCTCACCAGTTGTACTGAGGAAGTTGCTCTTTAGTGTAAGAATAGTGAGCAAGTGTAAGAATAGTGAGCAAGTGTAAGAATAGTGAGCAAGTGTAAGAATAGTGAGCAAGTGTAAGAATAGTGAGCAAGTGTAAGAATAGTGAGCAAGTGTAAGAATAGTGAGCAAGTGTAAGAATAGTGAGCAAGTGTAAGAATAGTGAGCAAGTGTAAGAATAGTGAGCAAGTGTAAGAATAGTGAGCAAGTGTAAGAATAGTGAGCAATTGTAAGAATAGTGAGCAAGCGTAAGAATAGTGAGCAAGTGTAAGAATAGTGAGCAAGTTTAAGAATAGTGAGCAAGTTTAAGAATAGTGAGCAAGTGTAAGAATAGTGAGCAAGTGTAAGAATAGTGAGCAAGTGTAAGAATAGTGAGCAATTGTAAGAATAGTGAGCAAGTGTAAGAATAGTGAGCAAGTGTAAGAATAGCAAGTAAGTGTAAGAATAGTGAGCAAATGTAAGAATAGTGAGCAAGTGTAAGAATAGTGAGCAAGTGTAAGAATAGTGAGCAAGTGTAAGAATAGTGAGGAAGTGTAAGAATAACGAGCAAGTTTAAGAATAGTGAGCAAGTATAAGAATAGTGAGCAAGTGTAAGAATAACGAGCAAGTTTAAGAATAGTGATCAAGTGCAAGAACGTAGTAGACACAGTTCTAGATAACTAGTATATGAAAGTGGAGGGCCAGGAGCTAGAGCCCGCCAGCTCTACCAGCACATGTAAATGAGTATATGTAGGTGAATACACACCCACATATTAATATGTGGCTTGACGTTGAGTCTTCTGTTTTTATTCATTTTACTACAAAATTGTAGTCACATACATTTTCTGGTGTACCTAATTGTGTACACATACAAGATTCACATACACCAACATACACTACACAGCAACCCGTCCTCGCAAATTCGTATAGTCAATATTGACTTATTAGTTACGTGCATAGGTGACATACTAAACATAATAGTTTCCCTTGAAAAGCTTCATAGAAAACACCTACCTTACCTAACCAACTTAATATGTTAAAATAAGCATCTTATAGCTTCGTAATTACAATTGTTACTTAACCTATTATAGGTATAGGTTAGGTAATAATTGTAATTACGAAGCAATAGGATGCTTATCTTAACATACTAAGTAGGTTAGGTAAGGTCGGTGTTTTCTATGAAGCTTTTCAAGGGAAACTATTATGTTAAGTATGTCACCTATGCACTTATTTAATAAGTCAATATTGACTATATGAATTTGCGAGGACGGGTTGCCAGACACCAACATCACTACACATACACCAACATACACTACACATACACCAACATACACTAAACATACACCAACATACACTACACAGACACCAACATACACTTCACAGACACAAGCCTCGGACCTATCATAATAAATATTTATTTTCATTTCAGGTTGGTGTAAACTTTTAGGAACTTGACATGTAAGTACCTGAGTGAAAGCTTTAGGTTTTGTTTTTTTTAATTTTGACCCAGAAGGGAGAGTTTATTGGGCAGCGTCACTCATCCTGTGAATGGACATGCCGCCATGGTGACAGTATTGGGCAGCGCCACTCATCCTGTGAGTGGACATGCCGCCATGGTGACAGTATTGGGCAGCGTCACTCATCCTGTGAGTGGACACACCGCCATGGTGACAGTATTGGGCAGCGTCGCTCATCCTGTGAGTGGACATGTCGCCATGGTGACAGTATTGGGCAGCGTCGCTCATCCTGTGAGTGGACATGTCGCCATGGTGACAGTATTGGGCAGCGCCACTCATCCTGTGAGTGGACATGCCGCCATGGTGACAGTATTGGGCAGCGTCGCTCATCCTGTGAGTGGACATGTCGCCATGGTGACAGTATTGGGCAGCGCCACTCATCCTGTGAGTGGACATGCAGCCATGGTGACAGTATTATGCAGCGCCACTCATCCTGTGAGTGGACATGCCGCCATGGTGACAGTATTGGGCAGCGCCACTCATCCTGTGAGTGGACATGCCGCCATGGTGACAGTATTGGGCAGCGCCACTCATCCTGTGAGTGGACATGCCGCCATGGTGACAGTATTGGGCAGCGTCACTCATCCTGTGAGTGGACATGTCGCCATAGTGACAGTATTGGGCAGCGCCACTCATCCTGTGAGTGGACATGCCGCCATGGTGACAGTATTGGGCAGCGCCACTCATCCTGTGAGTGGACATGCCGCCATGGTGACAGTATTGGGCAGCGCCACTCATCCTGTGAGTGGACATGCCGCCATGGTGACAGTATTGGGCAGCGCCACTCATCCTGTGAGTGGACATGCCGCCATGGTGACAGTATTGGACAGCGTCACTCATCCTGTGAGTGGACATGTCGCCATAGTGACAGTATTGGGCAGCGTCACTCATCCTGTGAGTGGACATGCAGCCATGGTGACAGTATTGGGCAGCGCCACTTATCCTGTGAGTGGACATGCCGCCATGGTGACAGTATTGGGCAGCGTCACTCATCCTGTGAGTGGACATGTCGCCATAGTGACAGTATTGGGCAGCGTCACTCATCCTGTGAGTGGACATGCAGCCATTGTGACAGTATTGGACAGCGCCATTCATCCTGTGAGCGGACACACCGCCATAGTGACAGTATTGGGCAGCGTCACTCATCCTGTGAGTGGACACACCGCCATAGTGACAGTATTGGGCAGCGCCACTCATCCTGTGAGTGGACATGCCGCCATGGTGACAGTATTGGGCAGCGCCACTCATCCTGTGAGTGGACACACCGCCATAGTGACAGTTTTTTTTTATCATTTTCTACCACAGACGTGGCCACACATTTACAATGCTAACCAGCATATACACATTTTCTTCTGTCCTCCATGGACAGGGTTAGAGATGTGTTAAACATATAGTTCAAGGGTTTATTGAACAATCAACCACTGAAGGTGATTCGGTGCTTTTAAAATGCTAAGCTAACTTACATACGTAAATACATAGATACACAGATTTACGTATGCCCTACATAAAGTGTTCGATGTGTCTTTTACATAGTGTCATTAATGTGCATTTACAAATGTGAAAGGTAATTCTGATCAGCTTTCATATATACTTTATACACATACATATACATACACACACACACACACACATATATGTACATATACATATATACATACATATATACACACACACATGCATTCACATACATTTGTCTCTTTTACTCTGACAGGGTGAGATAGCTGATAAAGAAACTAGTGTGCAATTAAGCACTTAATCATTGAAGGTGATTAAGGTGCTTTTACAAGCTCAGGTTATATAGTTACATCACATACATACATTGTATAATTGATACATTACATGGTTAATCTTGGGTACAAGTCCAATATATCATCAAGTGTTCCAGTACTCATATAGTAATTACACAGTTTAGCATACCTTAGCCCAGGGGGGCGAAAGTCAGTCAATATGGGACATTCTACAATATATGTTCAAGAGAGTGCATGTTTTCTCTTTCACAAAGTTGACACATTGTGTACTCGACATTTGGGTTTTGAGAAAGCTGCCAGATACGTCTATATCCCAGGCGTATTCTGGCCACTATAACATCACATTGCCGGGTTCTTGTTCTATTAGTCCCATATGTGAATTTCTCCTCACGATATTTATCATAATATTTAATGCTACAACTTTCCGGTCTTTGTGAATTTGTTAGGTCTGTGAGACCTTCATTAGATATTTGTTTAAGTATTCTCTTTGTCACTGCTAATGAAACACCCATATCAATTTCTACCACTGGTTTTCTGCTGGCTGTCTTTGCAATCATATCAACAGTGTCATGCCTTGAGATGCCAACATGTGATGGTATCCATAGGAATTTAATTTCAAATCTGTTTCTTTAGCAGCTAAAACATTCATTCGAATATCACTGACTATTTTCTGGGTGTCACTACTATGTGCGTTCAATGCCAGGAGTGCACTCTGCGAGTCACAGTATATAAGTCCACTGCCTTTGTCTTTTAAAAATTCAGTGCCAAGGTATATGCCTGCAAGTTCGGTTTGAGTTGTACTTGCCCAGTCATTGACGCGCTTCATTGCTGTATGTACGAGAGAAGATTGTTCAAATATATTACATGCACATCCGGTACATCGTCCACCTTCTTCTACAGAGCCGTCGGTATAGCACTGATACACATCGTTACCCATACTCTGAGTACTTTCAGTGATGCTTTTCAGTGTTAACTGTTTTAATAATGTAGAGGCACACTATCTTTCTTGGGCGCATTTACAAAATCAACTGATAGATCCCAGTTATCCCATGGAGTAATTGGTTGATTAATCATTAATTGAGTTGGGTACATATTTAATATTTGATGGAGTTGGCTACCTTGTAGAACCAAAATACATAATCAGATTTCGTTCTTCTTCTATAGACCTCAGGTGAGTGCAGCATATTAGAAAGTTTAGCTTGAAACTTCATCTGTTGCCGAGATCTACGCAATGCCTTCACGCCGAAAACTGTGCTAATAGATAAAATTCCCTCACTTATGGTAGGTAATTTTAACTCTGCTCTCATATTAACTATTCTCGTGGACTTTGGAACCCCAAGGATGAGACGCATAGCTTCATTTTGCAAGGTTTCAAGAGATTTCAGCTCTTTGTTATTATTTTCTACGACAGACGTGGCCCACAGTTACAATGCTAACCAGCATATATACATTTTCTTCTGTCCTCCATGGACAGGGTTAGAGATGTGTTAAACATATAGTTCAGGGTTCTATATCTCGTATAGTGTGAGATGTAGAACATTGTAGTCAGTCACACAGAGCTATAAATGATACCGCTGGCCTCAGCTGACCTTGGCCCGCTGGCCTCAGCTGACCTTGGCCCGCTGGCCTCAGCTGACCTTGGACCGCTGGCCTCAGCTGACCTTGGCCCGCTGCCTCAGCTGACCTTGGCCCGCTGGCCTCAGCTGACCTTGGCCCGCTGGCCTCAGCTGACCTGGACCGCTGGCCTCAGCTGACCTTGGCCAGCTGGCCTCAGCTAACCTTGGCCAGCTGGCCTCAGCTGACCTTGGCCAGCTGGCCTCAGCTGACCTTGCGCGCTGGCCTCAGCTGCTTGTAGTGGCTGGCCATACCCGAGTGGGAGGTCATGCCTCAGTTGGAGGCCATGCCTCAGTGGGTAACCTCAGTAAGTGGCCTCAGTGGTTGGCCTGAGTGAGTTCCTCAGTGAGTGTCCTCAGTGAGTGTCCTCAGTGAGTGTCCTCAGTGAGAGGGCCTGAGTGACTGACCAGAGTGAGAGGCCAGGTCCAGCACAGGTGATGGCCACAGTGAGTGGCCAGAGTGGTAGGCCATGGTCCAGCACACAGGTGATGCCCAGTGAGTGCCCAGAGTGGGAGGCCATGGTCCAGCACACAGGTGATGGCCACAGTGAGTGGCCAGAGAGGGAGGCCATGGTCCAGCACACAGGTGATGGCCACAGTGAGTGGCCAGAGAGGGGGAGCCATGGTCCAGCACACAGGTGATGGCCACAGTGAGTGGCCAGAGAGGGAGGCCATGGTCCAGCACACAGGTGATGGCCACAGTGAGTGGCCAGAGTGAGAGGACATGGTCCAGCTCACAGGTGATGGCCACAGTGAGTGACCAGAGTGGGAGGACATGGTCCAGCACACAGGTGACGGGCAGTAGGGTGGCCAGAGAGGGAGGCCATGGTCCTGCACACAGGTGACGGCAGTAGGGGTGGCCAGAGAGGGAGGCCATGGTCCAGCACACAGGTGAGGCCACAGTGAGTGCCAGAGTGGGAGGCCATGGTCCAGCACACAGTGATGGCCACAGTGAGTGACCAGAGTGGGAGGACATGGTCCAGCACACAGGTGACGGCAGTAGGGGTGGCCAGAGAGGGAGGCCATGGTCCTGCACAAGGTGACGGGCAGTAGGGGTGGCCAGAGTGGGAGGCCATGGTCCAGCACACAGGTGACGGGGAGTAGGGTGGCCAGAGAGGGAGGCCATGGTCCAGCACACAGGTGACGGGCAGTAGGGGTGGCCAGAGTGGAGGCCATGGTCCACACACAGGTGACGGGCAGTAGGGGTGGCCAGAGTGGGAGGCCATGGTCCAGCACTCCAGTGACGGGCAGTAGGGGTGGCCAGAGTGGGAGGCCATGGTCCAGCACTCAGGTGACGGGCAGTAGGGTGGCTAGAGTGGGAGGCCATGGTCCACACACAGGTGACGGGCAGTAGGGGTGCCAATTGGGAGGCCATGGTCCAGCACACAGGTGACGGGCAGTAGGGTTGCCAGAGGGGAGGCCATGGTCCAGCACACAGGTGACGGGCAGTAGGGGTGGCCAGAGTGGGAGGCCATGGTCCAGCACACAGGTGACGCAGTAGGGGTGGCCAGAGTGGGAGGCCATGGTCCAGCACACAGGTGACGGGCAGTAGGGGTGGCCAAGTGGGAGGCCATGGTCCAGCAC